>VDFB02285083.1:0-47775 GCA_007258455.2 Sequoia sempervirens | reverse complement strand
ATGATCTAAAAAAGATTACTTCTACTTCGGCCTGCACTTTCATCAAAAGAGATTTTGTTCCATAGAATTTCCTCCATTAAGATCATCAATAAATTATTCCAATAACCTGATTAGACCAAACCAAGTCTTAACTTCAACTATTTGTCCTGACATCAATGACAATACTTCTAACAATCTCCCCCTTTGTCATTGATGGCAACTTCTCCAATGACAACTTGATTCGCTGTTTGCTCCCCCTGTGTCCAAATTCTCCCCCTTTGACATCAATGGCAAGGGGTCTTCTAACAATATTTCAGCTCCATGAAGCTACAAGATTTTGTGCGTAGCTCCCCCTGAATACATGCATCCATCAATTAATTTGATGGATGTGGAACAACTCTCAATTTGTCCCTTAGATATTCAAATGTATCTCTTGGAAGTGGTTTAGTAAATATATCAGCAGTTTGCTCTTTTGTAGTTATGTATTCTAAACACACTTGTCCTTCTCCTACTTGTTCTCTCAAAAAGTGATACTTAATAGGGATGTGCTTGGTTCTTGAGTGCATCACTGGATTCTTGGAGATATTGATTGCACTAGTATTATCACAATAGATAGTGCAGGGATGATCATACTCCACCTTAATGTCTCTTAAAGTTTGCCTCATCCACAAAAGTTGAGTGCAACATGCTGCTGCTGCAATATATTCAGCTTCTGCTGTAGATAGAGAGACTGATTCTTGTTTTTTGCTCATCCAAGACACTAGATTTCCTCCAAGAAAAAAAGCTCCTCCACTTGTACTTTTTCTATCATCCACATTGCCAGCCCAATCAGCATCTGTGAATGCTTCAAGAGTGAAATCATTGCTACTAGGGTACCATAGACCATATTCCATTGTGCCTTTCAAATACTTGAATATACGCTTTACTGCATGAACATGTGTTTCTTTTGGTGCTGCTTGAAATCTTGCCACAACTCCAACAGCTTGCATTATGTCTGGTCTTGTAGAAGTTAAATACAACAAACTTCCAATCATTGATCTATAAAGTGTTTGATTCACTTCTTGGGATTCATCATCTTTGCTTAGCTTACAACCTGTAACCATAGGAGTGCTAACAGGATTGCAATCTTCCATCCTAAACCTTTTTAACATTTCTTTCACATATTTGGCTTGGGAGATGAAAATACCTTTGCTTGATTGTGAAATTTGCAGCCCAAGGAAGAAGGATAATTCTCCCAACATTGACATCTCAAACTCTTTTTGCATACATGATGAAAATTCTTTGCACATTTTGTCCTTGTCTCCACCAAAAATGATGTCATCTACATACACCACCACAATCAATAAATGTCCATCCTCTTCTTTGATGTATAGATTGCTATCTACATCTCCTATTTTGAAACCTTGCTCTTTGAGATACTTGTCAAGTCTAGAATACCAAGCTCTAGGAGCTTGTTTAAGCCCATAGAGAGCTTTCTTTAACTTGCACACATAATCCTTGTCTTCTGATAATAGGAAGCCTTCGGGTTGTTCAATATAAACTTCCTCCTCTAGATCTCCATTAAGAAAAGCAGATTTGACGTCCATTTGATACACCTTAAACTTCTTGTGACTTGCATAGGATAAAAACATTCTAATTGCTTCAATCCTTGCAACTGGTGCGAATGTTTCCTCAAAATCTACTCCTTCAACTTGTGCATAGCCCTTGCACACTAACCTTGCTTTGTTCCTTGTGACTTGACCATCTTCATTTAATTTGTTTCTAAAAACCCATTTTGTGCCAATTACATTCTTATCTTTTGGTCTTGGGACAAGTTCCCAAGTTTCATTTTTCTCTATTTGATCCAATTCTTCATTCATTGCACCAATCCAACATTTGTCTTTGCTTGCTTCTTCAAAAGTTTTGGGCTCAACTTGAGATAGGAATGCTGCATGACAATCTTCATTGTAATTCACCATTTTCCTTGTAGATCTACATCTATCTTGAAGAATCAAATCTTTAGGATGGTTCTTTTGAACAAACTTGGAAGGTGTCTTTGGTGTCTTCATGGGAGTCTTTTGTGAAGATTCTTCTTCCTTTGCCTCTTCCTCCTTTTCTTCCTCTTGGGAGTCCTCATCCTCTTTGTCTTCATCATTCATAGCTTGAACATGGTGATCACTTTGTCCAACTCCTTTGAATTGCTTTCCTTCATCAATTCTTACATTAGCACTTTCAACAATTTTGTGAGTTCTTTTGTTGTAGCATTTATATGCCTTACTTTTTGATGAGTAGCCAAGAAAGATTCCCTCATCTGCTCTTGTGTCAAATTTGCTCAAATCTTCTTCATCTCTTCTAATGTAGCAAGTGCTTCCAAAAATTTTGAAGTACTTGACAGTTGTTGGTCTACCTTTCCAAAGTTCATATGGTGTCTTCTCATTGTTCACTCTTATTTGTGCACGATTCAAGATGTAAACTGCTGTATGAATTGCTTCCTTCCAAAAGGAATCTGCTATCTTGGTTTCATTTAGCATTGCCCTTGCCATTTCTTGAACCGTCCTATTTTTTCTTTCTACAACCCCATTTTGTTGAGGGGTTCTTGTTGCAGAAAATTGCCTTTTAATTCCATGCTCTATGCAGAAATTTTCAAATTCCTTTGAATTCTCCTCCTCGATCTGATCTAAGACATTTTATCTTGATGTTTGCTTCATTTTCAACCAGCTCTTTGAAAGCTTTGAATTTATCAAAAGCTTCAGATTTTTCTTTCAAAAATGCAACCCAAGTCATTCTTGAGAAGTCATCAATCAGCAACATAAAATATCTTTCTCCATTCATGCTCTTGGATTTGGTTGGCCCACAAAGATCTATATGTATGAGTTCTAATGGCTTTGATGAAGAATGCTCCTTAGACTTGAAGCTTGACCTTGTTTGTTTTCCATGTTGACACTCTCTACAAATGATATTAGAAGGTTTTGTTATCCTTGGCATATCTCTCACAGCATTTGATTTGCTAACTTTGACAATATTATCAAAGTTGAGATGGCCTAGCCTCTTGTGCCATAACCAACTTTCATCCTCTTGTACTAGGTTGCAACTTTCACAACTTATCTCCTTTAAGATATACAAATTATGTTTCCTTTCAACTTGAGCAACCAGCTTTCCATCTTTCTTGATATCACATGTATTAGAAAGAAATGTGATACTATGTCCTTGATCACCGCCATGTCCCCATTACTTTTGACGGCATCGTGAGTTCATAAGATTTGGTCTATCGCAGAGTGACCCCAGGGTCGACAGAGTGGTTTCAGAGGCCTTGGGAGCTTGGCTCACCGCATTAAAAGCAAGTTAAGCGACTCAATTGGCTTTCGCTTGGGCCTCCTCGACGGAGACTTCTTGCGAGTTGCTATTTTTAGCGCTTCGGGCAGTAAATTGCGGGGATCCCCCGCTATTTTTAGCAAGATGAGTTTGGCAAATAAGCCTGTAATCGACAAAGTTCTACTAACAGTCATTCATACTAGAGTTGTAATATTTAATTGTATTAATTAAATATTAATTATTTAATGATTATAATATAAAGTTATAATATTAAATTATAACTTAAGTGATTCTTCTTGAGGGGTGCGCCATCATCAGAAGGGGGCCAAAATTGATCATTAAAATATAATAAAATATTTTGGCTGAGACTATTGAAATAATAAAAGAATTAAAAGTCAAATATTTAAAATTCCCTATCTTTAAGGAAATCGCACTTTTGAGAAGAATAAAGGTTTTGCATTGGGATTTGAGCCATTATGCATATTTGACTTATTGAAAATTGATCAGTTTTGTCTGAGCACAGAACCTTAGGGTTTGAGTCTCGAATTCCTTGGAGAACGAGCCATCTCCATTGGAAGCAGTTCAGAGGGTGGGAAATAACACCTGATTTATTGCCAGTTGTGAGATTTCTTCATCCAGAAGAAATTACAGAGTTTCACAGAAGTATTTCATCAAGGTTTCAGAGAGATATTCATTTTCAGAGGTTACAGAGTAACAGACTTACAGAAGATATTCATTCATTATTCAAGGCGCCCAGTTTATTATCACTCTGGAGAATTCTTAGAAGGGCCGTACCTCTTGCATTTATTGCAGACCTGTACCTGGCCGTACTGTCATATAAAGGCGATTTTGTGATCTTCAAGAAGACGCCTATCATTCTGACTTCCAGTTTGCACATGTGGTGGCGCTAGGGTATCAGGAGTTATCTGAGACTGCCAGACAGGAGATTCCAGAGAAACCGTACCTTCTTGTTTGCTGCTGTCATTTACCAGGCCGTACCATTCTGTACTTGGCCGTACCATATCAGCAAGCATGTCTTTTTGTCTCCAGAGCACAACGCCTTACTTATTGGTCTTCTGACTTCTTTCCTGGAGGTGCCTACATCCTTGGTTCAGTGTGTGAGCTTTGGAGAGTGGGAGAAGCTGAGATTGGTGAAGCCGTACCAACATCTGGAGAATATTTATTGCTGCTACAGAAATCAGGTTTTTTCATAAATATCATTCTTTTTTTACCTGCATGCAACTGGGTATCTATTGTAATCAATTTGAAAGATTAATAAAAGGTCCAGCATGAGTATTAGCATTAAATTCTGTAGTTTTTAGAGTTAAATGATTTTTAGTGAATTTATTTCAAGTACTTGCAAAAATCGCCATTCTTCATTTTTATGCAAAAACGTCCAAAAACCAAAAACCTTCAAAAAGATTCAGAAAACTGTCAGATTCGGAGAATAGCTAAATCCAGTTTCTACAATCACAAAGTTGACTAACACTTAGAAGATTTTCTTTTAGGCCCTTAACATACAAAACATTTTCTGTTTTTGTTTTCCCATTATCTAGACTAAGTGTTCATTTTCCTTTTATTTGTTTTTTTGTATTATCACTAAATCTTACTGTTCCTTCATTAGTAGGTTCAAGAGAGATGAATTTGCTCTTGTCACCTGTCATGTGCTTTGAGCACCCACTATCAATGTACCATCTATCCTTCTTACTTTCAGCATGTAAGGCGGTTTGAATGAACATTGATTTCTCCTTTTTCCTCCACACTTTGATAGGCATTTCTTTCCTTTTAATGGACTTATCTTCTTTCTTGTTTTGCTTTGGAGAATCATTAGAAACTGTCCTACAAGCTTGTGCTTTGTGCCCAAGGTTATTACAATTGTAGCATAGACTATTATAGTCCATTAATGGTGTGAAAGGATTATAATCTCTCCTAAGGTAGCTAGGAATATTTTTTACTTTATTTTTACAATTTTAAGGCCTTGTGGCCAAATTTGTTACATAGAAAACAATACCCATTGAATGTATATGATTGCCTAGTGTTTGATTTTCTTTTAGGATCAGCACTTATCCATTCTTCTTCAACTTGCTTTGAGAAAGTCTTGAAATCTTCTTTGGAGTTAGTGACCTTCTTGGATTGTTCGTCAAAACTACCTCCCATTTTGCTTTGAAGAAAATCTTGAGCCTTCATTAGCTCAATCAACTTGCTGGATTCTTCATCAATCTTTGTGTGTTGAACCTTTGTTTTCTCCAATTCCAACTTTAGCATTGCTATCTCTTGCTCCAGCTTGTTACATTTCATCTCCTTTGTATTGAGTTTGTTTTTCAACTCTTCTTCATTTCTTTCAGCTTCCATGATTTGAGCTCTCAAATCTTCAATGGTTTTGCTTGAATTCTCCAAGTCTTTTGTCATTACTTTGACCTTCAATTTGTACTTGGTAGCCTTCTTCTTCAAATCTTCATTCTTCTTATAAGCATAGTGCAGTTCTTCTTCAAGATCTACTTCCTCTCCTTCATTGCAATCTTGATCTATCTCCTCTTCTACATCAAAATCTTCATCAGCATTTAGTTCCTCACATTCAGCCATGAACAATATTTCCTCTTCACTATTGCTAGAGCAATCTTCACTTTGTTCTTCGGAGGTGCTACTATCTTTCTTTGAATAGAAACTCTTCTTATGTTTTTGAAACTTCTTTTTTGAGTTATTATTGAAATTCTTCTTTCCCTTTTTCTTGTTGCTGATTTCTTTTTCTTCTTCACTAGAGCTGTTTTCATTTTGAGGACATTTTGAGGCATAATGTCCGACTTTTCCACAATTGAAGCACTTAAAAGGAAATTTTCCTTTGTATTTTCCTTTTCCTTTCTTGAGTTTACCCATGAAGTAAGATTCTGCTTCATCACTTGATTTTTCATCCTTTTCTTCATGTTTGTTCTTGCCCTTTTTGGATGCTTTGAATGAGACTTCCTTTTGTGGTGATCTTCCTTCAATCCTCATCTCATAAGCAGCAAGGATTCCATGTAATTCATCTTTGGTTAGCTGATCCAAGTTTGTTAATTCCTCCAATGCTGCAACCTTGGCTTCAAACTTTGTAGAAAGAGATCTTAGAATTTTGTCAATAATGAAGTCATCCTTGATCTCTTCACCAAGTCCCCTCATGATATTCACTGTTTCATCAACACGAAGGAAATATGAAGCAATATCTTCATCATCCTCCATTTTGAGAGTCTCCAACTTTCTTCTATGAGTTTGCAACTTTGCCTTTTTAACTTTTGCATCTCCTTCATAAATATTTTGAAGTTTGTCCCAAATTTCTTTTGCTGATTTGCATCTCATGACTTTTGTAAACTCAGAATCTGTTAGGCTGCAAAGAAGAGCATGCTTAGCCTTTGCATTGTTTTCACTTCTCTTTTTCCCTGCTTGATCCGTTGGAGGGGTAGCTGGAGGTGAATACCCGTCAACAACAGATTGCCATACATCAAACCCAAGTGCATTCAAGTATGCTTCCATCTTGATATTCCAAAATGCATAATTAGTCCCATCAAAGATGGGTGCTTTCACAGTGTTGCTTTGATTCGCCATATGTGCTCTTAAGGATCTCCTTCAAGCGATTAAGCTTTCAAGAAGGACCTTGCTCTGATACCAATTGAAGAGCACAAAGATTTACTGAGAGGGGGGGGGTGAATCAGTAAATCAACACAAACTTTCAATTTTATTCTTTTTGAAACTTATTACAATCAACTTTTTGATATGAACCAATTTCCCCAAGTTGACACAACTTTATTGAAATAATATTTTTTCAAAGTAGGCACCAGCCTACAGATTTACAAAAAGATGATTTAGTAGAATGTAACCTACAAGGAACACCTAGACCTTTACAGATTTAGTAGGCACCTACCTACAAGGAGCACCAACCCCTAGTGCAAAGTATCAAACCTTGACTTGATGGATGTAAGACTGCCTTCAATCTGATCTTTACAATCCCAGCTCTCCAATCTGCTCTATGTGATAAATGATATCACCCTAAGCCCACACAAAGAGATGGGATACTTGATTGATCTGCTAATCCTCAAAACAACCACACCATCAAACTTGAAAAGAATGGAAAATATATACTTAGATCAAAGTATGCATCCCTTGGAGAGAGAGCACAACCTTTTGTTTACTTGCGCCTCTTCATTTGTTTTTAAATATCTTTTCAAATATGTTCTTTAAAGTCTTCAGATTATCTTTAATTATATTCGTACCTGTTAAGAGAGGCACGTCTTTTTGATAGAAGGACGATATTCACAGAAATGCGTCTTTTGTAAACGAATCATGGAGGCATGTCTTTTTGTTAGAAGGATGATATTCACAGAAATGCGTCTTTTGTAAACTAATCATGCCTTTTTCCTTTTGGAACAGTTGTAAATGCTTCTTTGCCTTATTCGCAACTATTCACACGTCCAACTCATACCTTTTTGGAACAGACATATTTTAAAAACATCGCATTCTTTGTCTTTAAAAGTCGTATCTTTCAACAGTTGTGAAGACGTCTATTTGAGAAATATGTATGTGTTTAATAACCATGCCTTCCTTTTCTTTTAAAAACACGCGTGTTATCTTAAACAAGCACTTGTTATCTTAAACCATAATTATGATAACGATCTGAAGTCATCAATCTGAATATGAAATAACTGAACTTCTACTTCGGCCTGACACCATCGATCTGAAGACAGCGATTTGAATATTAAATAACTGAACTTCTAATTCGGCCAGACACCATCGATCTGAATACATCATGATCTGAACGTGTATCTGTATACTCTGTTCAAACTAGAGATGAATACTTCTACCACGGCTTGCATTATCAGATGAATACTCTATTCAAACTGGAGATGACTACTTCTATCACGGCTTGCATTGTCAATCTGAAGATGATCTAAAACAGATTACTTCTACTTCGGCCTGCACTTTCATTAAAAGAGATTGTGTTCCATAGTGATTTTCTATCATTAAGCACATCAATAAATTATTCCAATAACCTCATTAAACCAAACCAAGTCTAAACATCAACAATTTGTCTTGACATCAATGACAATACTTCTAACACTTTCACTCTTCTCGCCAAGACCCCTCACATGGCAGACTATAGCGATGATGTCTCCTTTCGTCGGCGAGCTCAACTTCATTTCGGGGAGACCCCATCCTGTCGGCCAGAGGTTATACCGATGAGACTCCATGTCGGTGAGACTCTACGCAGTCGGCAAGACGTCTCCCCGAAACCAACCCACTTCGGCTAGACATTCCATCATCGGTGAGACCTCATATCGAGCTCAAAACTATCACCGAGAGTTTCATTCGCTTCGGTGAGACGTTACACCAACCGCCTCCATTTCTTTCGAGCTCGAATCCTCTTTCGGTGAGACTCCCATGTGTCGGTGAGACATTATGCCGAAGGCAATCCCCTTCGGCGATACTTTACGCAGTCGAAGAGACATTACCCTGACCGAAATCATTCCCCCCGACGCCACCCTTGTAAAAAACTGTCGGCATGACCTCCCTCCAAGCGGAGAGATATGTGAAGACTCATGGCGACCCGAATGTCCTGGCGACGGGTGTATTAAACCAAGTAGAACGCACTGCTAGTTGGCAAGACAACAGGAGGGTCTTGCCGACTTTCTTCTTTGATGAGTTTTTTGCGCCAAAACTGATTGAGGCATGCCTTCCAACAGACCTCTTTGTGAAATATCCTCAAGTGC
The DNA here is from genome assembly GCA_007258455.2 of Sequoia sempervirens. NCBI lineage: Eukaryota > Viridiplantae > Streptophyta > Pinopsida > Cupressales > Cupressaceae > Sequoia > Sequoia sempervirens. Next base: position 38,770 of record VDFB02285083.1, on the reverse strand, counting down.
ATGATCTAACCCTTGATGCAAATTCCCCATTTGGCCTTTATGAACACCTGAAACACAATTTGTCCTGCCTGATGAGCCCGTAGGTGAAAATTGGGCAATAGGTCCATGGAACAAATAATCTACTTGCCAACAAAGTCCCGAGAGATGTATTTAACATATATATTTCCTCACGTTACCAAGCTCGATATTCTTTAATTCCTGACTGTCGGTACTTAGAAAATTGCTGCGGTGTCTTCCAAGGACAAGATAAATAATTGCGTATAAATTGAGGTTCAATTGATAAATGGCTTCCCCTATGCCACGACTCCTTTCATTGACATGATAGCTCACAGTAATTGACCACGACAGGGTAAGCGGCATCAAGGCTGAAGTTGTCTTCAAATAATGTACAAGCAACTCCCAACAACTCAAGGCATTGACTTCTTTTAAAATATTGACTTGGCCGCTTAAAGGAAATCTACTGCCATGTCACCTTCCCAGAAACAATATGAAGTGTCAAATAACTTGTATCGATTCCTTCATTGAATCGTATTATTTCATATTCCATTTCCCACGATTCTTCCAATAATACTTCCAGTGGCTCTATATCAAACACCCGATACATGGCATGATAGAATATCAATTAGAAGTTCCTATTTCTCGTATTGGCAATGGAATTCAAGCTTCCCACGACATCTCCATACAGGCAACACTCTTTAAGAATTAATAGACGACTCCTTTAATTTCACTCGATGCCTTCCAAACATAGGTGAATGCTCTTGTTTATTTGTCTCGACGTCTCCTTATATGCCACGACTTCTATAAAGATTAATCTTTACAAGTTCTGGAGCTATCAGCGTGCCAAGTTGACATTAAATTTCCGCCTATATTTCATTGACTAATCATATATATGTCAAGCTATCCGAACCTGGCACCCACTGGAATATCAATCGACATAGGAATATCAATGGTTTGGTTGAGTCTGCAATGGCAAAGATGCGGCTTTCCTTGGATTATTCTCTTCGACTCCTTGTCTCTGTTCTTGAGCTACGACAGCCACCCACCGTAATTTCAATTATTAACATTGCTTAATGGCACCTATCCTTCCTCCAGGAGAGTCACGATTCATTCCCTTGTGTGTATTTGTTTCCTTATAGCAATAGCAGAAATAAGAAACCAAATAACATGTTCAGCCTGACTTCCCAGATCATTGATAACTCCCTGTTATGCCTCCTTGAAATGCCTTGATATTGAATAGATATCGATTGAGAAATATAAGAAGTCTCCTTTTAAGACCATTCACGGGTTCCCCTTCCCACAACAATTTTCAAAGAGAATACTGTAACTTCTGATTTGCCTGGTATTCTGAAATCATTCACAACAGAATCAAAGTAACTAATGATTTGCAATGAACCTTCAATCCAACTCAAACACACACCACAACAAATCAAGGGACGTCGCAAATACAATCCATCCACAAGTAATAATATGGTGCAAGCTGTGTGCGGCCAATAAATTCAATAATAATAAATTTAACCAGTCCCTGATGTAATCTGACAATACTTTTTCTGAAATCTCTTAGTAGATTCCCAAAACAAGAACTTATAATTTGCCTTTACCAGACATCACAAATTTCCTCAAAACTTCATATCGTTAATTCCAACTGCAAAATTTGAGTGACTTTGCTAGTTTAGAAATTGGGTTTTTGTCCAATTATGAGAATATGAGGGTTTTCATCCTCAAATTATGAGAAAGAGCCAAGCTCTCCAAACCATAATCAACCATACCTCCTGAAAATGAACTTCTCCAGATCTTTTATTGACCTTTGCCTTGCCCCTTCATTTTCAGCTTGCGTGACTCCTCAAATTCTTTTCTCTTTTAATCTCCAAATTGTGACTTAATTTTAAATCTGCATTTAATAAGTCACTTTAAATATAATATTATTTAATTAATAATATTTCCTTTTAAATTAACATTTGGAGGAAAATATTAAATAATTAAAATAATATTTTATTTCTCCACGTAAAATAAAATGGGACATTAAACTTGCAAAGAAGCTTAACCTATAGATAAAAATCTTTAACTTGTCCTTGATAAAGTGCATTATAGATGGGTGCAAATTCTAGATCTAGGAAGTATTGTGAATCCCAATCCAAGGTACTATGGCCTCAATTATCTAGCACTAAAGTTCTATTGTAGCAATTGGTTCTCTTGTTGTCTTTAGTCTTTATCTTTTTGTGCTTGATCATAGACACAACTGTTGAAAGTATGATAACCACTTCATGTGCCTTGCATTATCCAACTTACTTTGCACATGAGGAAATCTAAGTTACTGACTTGTCGCACAGTGGCCCTAGGTTGGGTTTGATCCACACCTAGTTTGGTATGGTTGGGGATTCATCCAAGGGGTGACATTTGCTCTGTTGGTCCATCTCAAATGAACTTGGGCGAACCCACAATGAATCTAGAAGGTTTTGTAGGAACTTGGAATGAACCCATGCCATTTTGGGTGCTTTTATTTTATTTTTCAACATTTTAATCATATTTGGAATTTGGCTTTGACTATGATGGATAAAAACAAATCCCTGACCCTCAAAGTGACTTCTAAAGCATTTGAAAGACTAAAACAAATTAGTTTGACCTCATCGTGAATACAAAACACAAAAAACATTAATTTTTGTTTGCCATTACATGAATAAAGTAGAAGATTGATTAGCGAAGGTTCCAAAGTGGTAGAGCCCATTTGCTAACAAGGAGATTGTAGAGGAAGATTTCTGCAAAAGAACTAAGTTTTATGGTTTTTTTTTTTCTGCAATTTTGTTTTAAAAACTCCCTTGTTTTGTTTTCATTCTTTTGTGAATCTATGGCATATGCTTAAGTTTTTAAAATGAGTTAGGCTATATATATTTGTGTTCATTTGTCTTGAATATGTTGTTTATCATACTTGTTGCCATAGAGATTACAATGGCAACTAGTTCTAGCTTTGTGGGTTGATTTTTCTTCAAAATAAACCCAAATTCTCTCCTTTGGAAGTATGTTGAAATGGTATAGTTGGTTCCAGTGGTGGGGGCTATGTTTGGGTTTGCAATGGGTGTGGTATCAAGCATTCAAGTTCATACGCTGGGGCAAAATCCCATTTGTGTGGTATATTCTTGGATAGCATCAAAGCTTCCCTAGAAATAATGGTACCCATTCCATTAGAGCAAGTCATAGCATTTATTGAGTTGGGGAGAGAAGATGAAGCAACAGGTTGTAGATCAAATCATCTTTTGGCAGAGAAAGGATCTCGAGGAATGATGCCCTCTCCTTCCCCATCTAATCCTAAACTTGTGGTAGAGAGCCACCCTTTTTAGCCACATGTGAAAAAGAATTTGTGGTCATTACACTAAGAGACCAAAGGGACTGCTGGAAATGACATTTCACAATGAGTCTCAAGAGATTGTTGATCAACACATTGCAAGATGTATCTATACAAATGGATTGGCTTTCAATGTGCACTCACCATATTGGCAAAAAATGTGAGAAAAATTAACGAGGCTCTAAAATGGTACAAGAGCCCAAGTTTTGAGAAGGCATGTAGCACCTTATTAGAAAAGGAGGTGAAGCTTGGAAAGGATTTATTGAAGCCCTTAAAGGACTCGTGGGTCAAAATAGCGGTGTCATCATTTTCGATTGATAGAATGATTCAAAAAATCTGTTATTGATCAATGTCATTGTAGTGTCCCCTAAAGGGGCAATGTTTTTGAGAGTAGCGGGTTGTGAGGGGGAGGTCAAGCATGTCACATTTATTGCTAACATCCTCATGATAGCCATTGAGGAAGTGGAGCCTCATAATGTTCTTCAATCATAATGAATGATGCTAAAAATTGTAGAGCAGAGTTTTTTTTTGTTGAGGAACATTATTCACACATCTTTTAGAAACCTTTTGTTGTCCACTCCCTCAATCTTATGCTATAAAAGATTGGATCAAACAAGTATATGCCAAGGCCGAAGGAATTTGAATGTTCATGAACAATGACCATGTGTTATAATGCATATTTAGATCTTTCTCGAAATTGGAGTTGATGAAAGTAAGTGAAACATTATATAATTTTAATATTTATATTTCACTTTTGTAATTAATTTATCTTCAATTAAATTATGTTTTGTTCTTTTTTTTTATAAATTTTGAATATCTCCTTAGTTTCATTGACTCCATTGTCAGTATGATCTGTTATATTAACATGGATAAGCCTTGTTTGAGAGAGATGTATGATGGGATTGACTCAATGATTGAGAGGATCGAGACCACTATAAGTGAGAAAGAACAAGATCTTGAAAATACTTTCTTCAAATAAGTGCACAAAATGTCCTTTTCAGATGAAGTTAATCAAGAGCATCTTAATCTATTATTTTATGTTCTGTAGGCTAAAGGGAAGGTAAGGGAACTAATTTAATAATTTAAGTTGTTCAAAAAAACAACTTTATGATTTATTCATAAAAATACAACTTATGTTTTATCATTAAAAATGTTGTTTTAAAATGAGGGATGGAAAGTGTCTCTAGGATTGGGGTCCAAAAGTAAAGCTATTTCAAAAGGCTCTTCTAAACACTTTTAAAAAAAATGAGTTTTGGAGGGAAAAAGGGAAAAAAATTTATTTCATTTCCTCAAAAGTTCCTATAAGTGGAAGATAGAAGAAACTATTCTAGTATATTATCAAACCCTAGTTTCTTGAGATTGAACATTGTTCATCTTTTCTATCCTAGGATGAAAACCCTCCTATTCATTTGAGTAATTTCATTTAGGATTATCAATGAGCTGAATAGTTGCAAGAAAGTTTCTAGTTCCAATTAGTTTGTTTGCTGTGTGAAGATTTCCAATTTGATTGTAGATTTTGGGTGTGATACGCGTGGTTTCTCAATTTGAGGAGTTTATTGTTCATCTATTTGCTCTAGCAAATCTGAATTGTTGTTATTTGGAGTGTTGATGTTGGTAGTACCATTTATGGGAGTTGTACATGTTCCATATTTGAGTATGGAGTTTGTTTGATGAATAAATCTCATAGACGCATGGTTTACAACATCCTCAACACCTACCGTTGGGTTTAAAGACCATTGTACGCAGTAATAGCTTGGGCATAACATACTTATGGGGCCATACAAGGTACATTATAGGATGTACAGTTTTGTGGGTTGAGTCGCTATTGCTTTTGAGGCATCCTTGGGCTGTCAACACCTGTAACCCTCCTTATCAGTTTTTCCATTGTATTTGTGGTGCTTTAGGACTAATATGTGTGATTTCTAGATTTGAGGAGGTTATTGTTCATCTATTTGCTCTAGCAAATCTGAATTGTTGTTATTTGGAGTGTTGATTTGGTGGTAAAATTTATGAGTCGTACATGTTCTAGATTTGAGTATGGAATTTGTTTAATGAATAATCTCATAGAGGTGTGGTCGTTGGGTTAAGTTCTTACAACATCTTCAACACCTGCTGTTGGGTTTAAAGACCATTGTATGCAGTAATAACTTGGGTGCAATGTACTTATGGGGCCATACAAGGTACATTATAGGTTCTAAGTTTTTTGGCTTGAGTCATTGTTGCTTTCGAGGCATTCTTAGGCTGCTAACACCTATAACCCTCCTTATCAGGTCTGCCACCTACTTGGGAGTTGTATTTGTGGTGCTTTGGGACTACTGCATTCATTCTGGGTGTATGTAGCCATTTTCTGATTTGCTACAGCAATTGTATAGCTGCATACAGAGCGATTCACTTAATCTTTTGTTGTCATGTGCACCTGTAGCTAGGCCGTACCATACTAGGGCCTAATAATTGAATTCAATCTCCATTTTTGGCTGTTGTGCTATCATTTTTGGGTGTGGTACATTTGAATATTAGTGTTGGAGTGAAATAAAGTCTGCTACAACTTTTGTATTGTTTTATTTTCTATTCACTTGTTCACAATCGGTCTATGTATTGGGCCATACCAGCAAATTGTGAGTTTATTCAAGCATTGTTGTGTGTTTCTACATATAGTTTTCTGTTGTAATCAATTGTGAGTTTAAGGAAGGATTGCTAAAATTTCTAGCTATTTTATTCTCATATTTTGCTCTGCAATTTTTTGTGTGGTTCATTACCAGAAAGGATATTAGATTTGTAGTTGATTTTCATTTGTAAATTCATAGCTGCTAGATAGTTTTGCATCGATATTGTAAGTGGATTCTAGAAGGTGCACTACCAGATCCCTCATTCATAATTGCATTGACATTGTAATAGAGATTGGATAGTGTAGCTGCCAAGATCACAACTTCTTAATTTCAATTGGATAATTACATGCGTTAGTCTAGAATGTTTGCAGCTGGAGTCAACATATTTATCTTCTAGTTTTGCATAAATTGTGAACTGTGTGGTTTGCCATCACTAAGTGAATTTAATTGTTAATTGTTCTTATCCTAGCTATCATATGCTCTCACCTTGCCCGCATTAGGAGCTCAGTGATCAGAAAGTGCTTGGGTTTGTGTTCTACTTTAGAATTTTTTTAAAGTCTCAGTTAATATCCCAGCTTGGGACATCACATAAAATTATTGAAGTGAGATGGAATGTGATGATCACCTTGCTACATCTTTTTGCCTTTGCATTGAGCCCAAAATATTATAGTGTTGTGATTCTTTTTTGTGTTGATGAGGGTTGTACTATATAGATATTTCAAAACTAGCAAAGGGTACATAGTAGGGTTTTGTGTACTTTTCCTTGACCTTGATTTGCAGGATGTAGCCACAATTGAGTTTATTGATATTATACACTCCAATGGTCAAAGTAATGAAGTTCTTCATGACAAGTTCAAGAAGGATGCTCACAATTGGTGGCACTTTCATTGCCAAGCATTCTAACACCTACAACCTCTCATAATCAAAGTTCTATAGGAGGTTTTATAATTGTTTTTATCTACCTTTGAAGTTATATTTATAATTTTAAATTATGTAACTAGTTCTCTTACTTCGTCTTAAAAGGTTGCTAGTTCATTTGCATCTAAGATAAATTGGAGCGCATACCTCTTTATCCACTCAATAAAGCGCAAGTGATTGCACTCAAGAAAGGCAGAGGGCTTCGTGTATGTGCATTCCTTCTATATAGAGATTTCAAAATTAGCGAAGGGTACATGGTAGCATCTTGTAGACTTTTCCGTGATCTTAATTTGTAGGATATAGTCACAATTGAGTTTATTGATTTTATACACTCCAATGGTCAAAATACTGAAGTTCTTCAGGACAAGTTCAAGAAGGATGCTTATAGTTAGTGGTACTTCCATGGTCAAGCATTCTAACTCCTACAACCTCTCGTGATCAAAGTTTTATTGCAAATAAGTTTTCTAAATTTTTGTTTTTTCATCTTAAAAGTTAAATCTTATAGTTCTAAATTTTATGACTCTAGTTCTCTTACTTTGTCTTAAAAGGTTGCTAGTTCATTTACATCTAAGACAAATTGGAGCAAATACTTCATCCACTTAGTAAAGTGCAAGTGACTGCATTCAAGAAAGCTAGAGGACTTAGTGTATGTGTACGAGGATGTGAAATATCAAGCTATAGCATATTGACATGGATGCTTCCACTTCCCAACATATTGCACTTGATGAGAAGCTAGATTGTAATGTCCCCTTTTTTAGCCCTACCCTTTCCAATGACTATTAGTCTATTTTCGGAGGCCTGTAGGTTAGTTGGAGGCAGAATTAGGGTTTTCTATTTTCTAGGAGGTTTCCTTCAGAGTTTTCAGGGGTTGCATTGTAACATACTAAAACTAAGCAACTAATAAAAGTGCAACATTTAATTCTGATATAAACTTGCATAAATTGAAATGCATAAATTAACTGTTTATAGAGCAACAATATATTTAAAAAAAAAAAGAAAGAGCAAGAACTTTAAGCTGATTTAAATTGAAATGCACGAAAGATAACTGAAAGGAAAACTTTAAGAGTAAGTAACCATTACAAAGATATAGAGGATTTGAGATTACAGTTTTCCTTGAATCCATCTATTCCATCTAGAACTTTAACCATCTTTTATTGTTGAAACTGTGGAGGGAAAATATCATCAGGGCACTTTTCTACCCATCCACGGACTTACTAGTCCCTCGTGCTATTTCCTACTGGAAAGGCTTGGCCCTTCACAGAGAAGTAATGGAAAGAGATTCTAATGCCATCTAAGACTGGTGCTTGACCCTACACAATCTCTAGTCGGTCATACACTATAGGCAACTCCTAACTAGTATGACCTCTGACTTGGGTGCATATCTAGGGCAAAAACTGACTGACACTAATAGGTAGTAGCATCACCTTGGCCAAGGTTTTAAATAATTGCAACACGACAAAGTCATCTAGTCAAGTTTATCACCCTACTCGGCAAGAATCAAGTAATGAAATATTAACCATCATGTCTGTCTCTTATGCTACTTCATACTGACTCCTGAGGGTATCTTTTAGCTGACATGACTGGACTAGGTTGCTCATATTGGTTAATAAAAACAGGGAGGCTACCTTGGAGAATATCTACCTTCTATTGATTAACATATTTCTGGTTTAATAATTTCCCGGTAGTTCTGGAAATGAAAAATAGTAATTTCTTTTATTTATTGGCTGTTACAATCCTATTGAACATTCTTTACTGTTCTTTTTCACCTAGGCAAATTTGTCTTTCATTCTTGACTCAAACCCTCAAAGAACAATGGGTTAGTGTTTGCTGATTTGTATTCATTTAAGAATGTACTATCCCAGTCCTATTGCCTTAAAGAAGCTTTTTATGAATTATTCAAGAGATATAATGCAATCTTTCCCGCTCACTAGCTGGTTTAAATACACCATTATCTATCTTTCTCAAACAATAAAGAATTTTTCAAGGTAAATAAGTTGCTCTTGCAAATTTCCAGAAGAATGAGGACAAAGAAAGATGGATAGCATGACCTTTTTCAGCCGGAGGACTATTTCTATTCTCTCCTATTCACTGCTGTGTAAGCATTCTATTCTCTGCCGTCTTGGACTTCCTTTCCCAGCTGTCTTCCCTTCTATCGCTACTGGTCTATGCGTCTAAACTTTACACAACCGTCTATCTTCCATACTGCTGTCTATCTTCTTTTTCCTATACTCTGACGTGCAAGCTCTACATTTTCCACACTGCCGTCTACCTTCTTTTTCCTATACTCAGATGTGCGATAATATGCTAACTTCTCTGCTCTTCCTCCATTCTCCTAGACTCTGCGGTCTAGCTTCTACATTTTCTTCTATGTATATTCTCCCTCTCTTCTTCCCGTGCGAATGAGAATTCTTTCCTAAATTCCCCTAGACTTGAAAATTTTAATTCTCCATACATAATTAAATCCCTAACCGATTTATTTCATTCTTGCATCAATTTAAATCCATTATCTCCAACTCCATCTTGTGTGGCATCGTGGAAATTATCTTTCATTCTATTTTCCTTTCGTAAAGCTTCCAACCTCCCCAAATACAAAGGTGATTATTTTTTTTGATTTATAAACTTTATTCAAATGAATACCCTCCAGTGATGTGAGATTTGAAATAAAATAGTATATTCAGGAGTATGCACCCATCTATGCATTAACAACATTTTCATTAGATGAGGCTCGGGTGTTTTTTTAAAAAAAATTGAAAAATATAAATTACTCACCCCTATATAAATGCATAAAGGTTATTCTTTTAAATATTAATAACAAAAACTATTGACGATTATCCTTTCAATAGGAACGTTATTAATAATTACTTCCATTTCCTTTATATAAATGTGTTTTGAAATTATAGATATATATATTAAGTTTAATTCTTTTATATTTGATCAATTAAATAAAAATTAAATATTTTCAAGAGCCATTTAAATGTTCACTAAAAGACAATCCAAAATTCAAGGTCCTTTAAAGATTCAATTTTAATTTTAAATTCAAAAGAAATAACAAGGTGATGCTACACGACCAACAACATAGGTTAGGCGATCCTAACACCTAGGGTCGACCTTGTGGTTTACTTGACAACTCTGAACTTGTAGTTCCAATCCTACTCAAATGATCGTCACAAACTTACAGGTTAGGTTTTTCAGATGGCACTAGACTTCTCTTCCATTACCCCTCGTACCTGATGATACTTTCCCTCTTCTCAGAGGCGATAACTTCCTGCAACCACTAGGTCAAAAGCAAATAGTTAGTCTAAAATCTCACTACATCTTTGCATCTGCAATTATGTAAGCATGAAAACATCTGTCAAATGAACTTAATTTAATCTGTTATATATACATTGTATATCTCCATTCAACAAGCTAAGTAATGACATATATATATACATGCTTGAGAAATGACATCGAGATAGCGAGGGCACAACATCAAAATAGCCAGGGCACAACATCAAAATAGTTAGGGCACAATTGCGACGTAACATATCCTTTCCCTTGTGAATCACCGTCCTTGATGATTTAGAGTATCATATAAGTAACAAAAGTTTTCATTGTTTATCCAAACATAATGAAAGAAGTTCAACTATTATAAACATTAAATAGATGAGGAAATCTCTGATGCATTTCATTGAAGTCCTCCTAGGTGGCATTGTCTTCCGAGTACTGGTCCCACTGGACCTTATATTGGGTAACTTCTCTGTTATGTAAGCGATGCTTATGTACCTCGAGCACCTTGATTGGCTCGATCATGACTACCCCTGGGTCCTGTACCTATAAGGAGTTCCAATCAATTAAATGTGCAAAATCAGATACATACTATTTAAGATATGAAACATGGAAAACATCATGTAATCGGGTGAGAGCTGGTGGTAGAGCAATTTTATAAGCAACTGGATTGATAACTTCCAGGACTTCAAATGGTCCAACATATCGGGGTGCAAGTTTGGTTGATTTTCCAAATTTTATGGCACTTTTATGAGGTATGACACGAAGAAGCACTTTTTCTCCCATTTGTACCGCTGATCCATGTAGTACATTCAGAGAAGATCCTCTAGTATCTAGTTGACTCTTTCTGTTTGACCATTTGTCTCAGGATGGTAGGCAGAACTAATGTTCAGTTGTGTACCCAGGGCTGAAAACAAGGTTTGTCAAAATCTGGACGTCATTTTGGCATCCCTATCGAATATTATTTTCTCAGGTACTTCGTGCAATTGAAATACTTCTTGCACAAATTTATAGGCAATAGTTGGTGCACCATCTGTTAAGTTTCCCGGTATACTTTGGTAAGTCTATCTACTACTACCAATATGGCATTATGTTTGTTTCTGGACATAGGTAATCCTTGGACGAAGTCCATACTGATTATCTGCCATTTCCAATCAGGTACTATGTAGGGTTGTAGCAATCCTACGGGGTGTTGATGTTCAGCCTCAACTCTCTGGCACTCTAAACAGCTTGCCACAAATCTTGCGGCATCTTTTTTCATTCTCTTCCAGAAATATAGGGGTTTAATATCTGCTAGAAGTTTAGTAACCCCAGGATGTTCGGAATATGGTGCAGAGTGCACTTCTTTCCAAATCAAATTTCTAAGTTTGGTGCTTACGGTATATACATTCTACCTTGATACCTTAGTAACCCATCGTTTTCTATTCTGAACCCCTCATACCTTGGATCTTGAGGGTTGAGTTGTAGAGCTACCTTTACTTTAATATCTGTCATCCTTTAGCTGATGAAGCACATAGTTTCTAAAATTTGAATGCATTGTGGTTACCGCATTAACATGCCGTTGACGGCTCAAAGCATTTGCTACCCGATTTTCTTTCCCTTTAATGTAGTTAATCTCAAAATCATAGTCTGAGATTAATTCCAACCATCGTCTTTGCCTCACATTGAGATTAGGTTGGGTAAATGTTCACCAAAAGACAATCCAAAATTCAAGGTCCTTTAAAGATTCAATTTTAATTTTAAATTCAAAAGAAATAACAAGGTGATGCTACATGACCAACAACATAGGTTAGATGATCCTAACACCTAGGGTCGACCTTGTGGCTTACCCGATAACTTTAAACTTGTAGTTCCAATCCTACTCAAATGACCGTCACAAACTTATAGGTTAGGTTTTTAGATGGCACTAGGCTTCTCTTCCATTACCCCTTGTACCTGATGATACTTTCCCTCCCTTATTGGAGGCGATAACTTCCTGCAACCACTAGGTCAAAAGCAAATAGTTAGTTTGAAATCTCACTACATTTTTGCTTCTACAACTATGTAAGCAAGAAAATTGAAAACATTTGTCAAATGAACTTAATTTAACCAGTTATATATACATTGTATATCTCCATTCAACAAGCTAAGTAACGACATATATATATATATATATATATATATATATATATATATATGCTTGAGAAACAACATCGAGATAACTAGGGCACAATATCAAAATAGCTAGGGCACAAGTGGGATGTAACATGCATGCAGGAGTTTGGCAGTTTGTCTTCTAGGTCTTTCTGGGTTTTCATAGAGCTTCAGAGGGGTGTGACATGCATTTCCATCAGAGGATATTTTTGGACTTACTATTTTTAGTAAGTTACGACGGCTGCCCGATTTGTGCTCAAACGGAGTTTGGAGTCATTTACTATTTTTAGCAGTATGCTATTTTTAGTAAGTGCTATTTTTGGCAGTGCAGTCTGGTAGTAGTTCAGTACGCAGTTTCTAATTCTGGTAGTGAGGCAATTCTATTTTGGCAGTGGCTTCTCTAGCATTCTTGGAGCTTGAAAAAGGAAAGTTTTATAACTTAAGGTACATTATATTTCATTTGTTGCTTTCGGACCCCATGTCTAGGCGTTGTGACTTGAAGTTGTGTTTAAAAGGTGGGCCTCTTTTTGGACGCCCATATTGGAGATTAAAATATTTAAGTTGCATTATTTGCCCAAGGTAAAGTGGACACCATATTTCACAAGCTACGAGTTTTATTTATAATTTTATATTCCTCAAATTGGGCGTCCCTTTTTGGAGGGAAAAGGAGCTTCAAAATTTTGGGTTGGGAGCCTATAAATACAATGCCTCTCCTCTTCATTTGGTATCTCATTTTTTATCATAACGAAGTGCTGTTGAAATTATTTCAAACTCTTGCTTCAAGGTTGGAATACCTCCTAGCTTTTCATTAGTTTTGGGTTTGAAAGACAACTCCTAGCTGATCATTTGGTGCATCTTCATCTAGAGGTTGCAATCTGAGCTTCATTGGTGATGGCATTTCTATCTACTTCAGTTTGTTGTGGTTTTGATGTCTTCTAGGAGGCATTTTTGGTGTGTTCTTTGCTGTTTAGAGGATTTTTGGAGTGCTTCTTCATATCTGTCCCATGTTTAAGCTTGTACCTTTCTGGAGGCTTGACGAATTTTTGTGGGCATTGGCTCATCTTGTTCCTTGCATTTGGGTGCCCCTTTGCCTAGAATCTTGCAATTTTTGAAGGAGAACTTGATTTTTAATGCTGGTCACCCTCCTTAGGGGGTCGTACTACCTTGTCTGTGGTGCATCGGGAAACGTGCCTATCATTTGTTGATTGTTTGATGGCGGCTTGTTATTGGATATTGGATGCCTAGCTTCCTTGCATCTTTTGCAACAAGTTTGGGGTTATTCGGAGTCATGGTTGAGGAGATATGAGCATTTGAAGGTTGCTGGTTGGAGTTTGTGCACATTGCAATTTTATATTAGATTGCTGATTCTTCGTATCAGACCTGGTAATTTCAGTATTTTGTCGTAATATCATGATGCCTAATTATTGTAATGTCATTAAGATGATTTCCTAGCACTTGGGCTTCATTTTGGTTTGGTTCTCTCTCATTGTACTGAATCTAACTCCATATTGTAACACTGTTTCAGTAGTACTGATCAACTCTTTTATTTCAGTACTTTGTGTTCTTCTTTCCCACTGAAAAGTGGAAGAGCTTGCTGCCTAGTTTGCTTTCTCACTTTGTTACCCACTGAAAAGTGGAAGAGGCTAGCTTACCGCCTAAGCATTTTACTTTCATTTACTTTTCCTGTAGCCTACTGAAAAGTGGAAGAGGCTGGCTTGCCACCAATAGCATTGTACTTTCAACATTTCAGATTATTGCTATCAAATCCTCTTACACTGTATGCTCTCACCTTGCCCACTTCAGGATCTGGGTGATCAAAACGTGAAGGGTTGCTTTTAATTTGTTATCTTTCTTGGGCTAACGTTAATAGGTGAAGTTTTATGTGCTGAAATTTGGGAAAAAACTAAGGGGGATATTTCATAGATAGCAAGCATGCAAGCGCTAGTGACACTGCTTGTGGTTCTTCTAATATGCTAGTACCAACATCATCTAATATTGATGATGATGATGATGATACTTTTGAAGACCCATATGATGCTCAAGCTTGATAGTTGATATTTTCAAAGACCCATATGACCCTCAAGTTTGATGGCTAATTAGTGACATTATTTTTAATTTTAATAGTGAAGTTTGAACAATGAATATTTATCATGACATTTGAGTTTGGCTAATTGACATTGTCGTATTTTTAATTTTTATGGTGGTTTTGTTTATTAGATGATGCTGTGTGGTATTTTGAACTTAACTATTAATGCACACACACACACACACATATATATATACCCCAGTTTTTGGGTTGAATCTGCAAATCAAACACACAAATCTAAACCAGAACTAGTAACTTAATGAAGAAATTGAAGATGCTTATGATAAAAAATGAATGGTGGTCTTCTTACCTAAGAGATAGTGTGGCCTTTGCTTCACAACTCGAATAGTGTTGTAGAGTTCCTTCTCGTTGGTAGATTTCCTTTCTATGGCATCATTGGATGTTTTTCAGTGATATGCATAGGATGCCCATGTTGAGTGAGTATACCACCAAGTGTGGACTCAAATGCATCTATTCGATTTCAAATGGCTGGTCGATATCAGGCATTATTAGGATGGAAGTAAAGTAGAATCTAGTATTGAGTTATTCAAATGTTTGATGTTGGGTAGGCTTCCACTAGAATACTAATAGTTCACATGACATAATTCAATGAATGGGAGATGTGAGAATCATAACTTGAATCATCATTAAAAATTGCTTAGACAAAGAAAAGTTAACAAATGGCTATGAGGAGTTGGCCAATTTGGAATGATTTTGAACTTTGCCAGATCCACATGAATCCCTTCATGATCCAATTATGTATCCCATATACTAGACAACACCAAAGTTACACTTGCTTAAAGTTGGCTAGCAACTTGATCCTATAAAGCGCATAAAAAAAATCTTCTTTATTTGTGTGAGGTCTTTTCAAGTCTTGCTATCTATGAGGATGCAATCTAAGTATATAAGCTCAAAGATGTTGGTGAAGGGACAAAAGGGTTGTAGGTTTGTTGGTTAGGCCAAATGGCATTACCAACGTCTTGTATTTTGTCTTGAGTGCAATATTCCTAATGTCCTTCAAGTTGAGTAATACTTGATGATGGCTGGACTTGAGATCAATCTTTGTGAAGTAGTGTACCTTGGAGCTGATCCAAAAGATCATCAATGCCAGGTAGGGGATACCTATTTTTCATAGTGATCTTGTTGCTTGATAGTCACTGCAAACTCACAATTAACAATCCTTTTGGTGAGGATGATTGGACTACCACAAGAAGGAGAACTCGGTTATATCTTCCCTTCATAATGAGATCCTGAATTTCCTTGTGAATTTCATCATTCTCCCAAATTCATATGTGATATAAAGAGTTGTTTGGAACTGACAACCTCCGAATGAGATCGCTTTGATGCTTGATGGAGTGGTGTGCACACACTTATTGGTTCTTTGAAGATGTAGTAGTATTGCTTGAAGAGATTATCAAGCTGTTATTGCTGAGCAACAAATTGCACTGACTTTGCTATGAGGGTGTACTTCTTCACAATGTTTCACACTGACTTTGGGCAAACCATAAGCAAGACATACTTTTGTGCATGAGAGATGAAGTTCCTGCACTGGTTTGTAAATACCAAGGAAATTTTGGTCTTTGGAAGGGAATCTAGGATACGATAAATGCAATTGTTGATCTTGGCAGATCAATGCTTTGCAATTGTGAATTTCATTTGTATACTCTAGCACTGATTGGTCTTCTTTTGGTGAAATCTGTGAAACAATTGGAATTTCTTATCCATATCATGGTAATGCTTGAGATGGTAAATATTGAGTACATACTGCCTCAACAAATGCAAAGCATGTTCCAATAGGTTTGAACTTGCATTATTTTTTTTGCATTGAGAAACTCCCACTAAAAAAGGACTAGAATTGATATCTTTAATTTTGCAATGGTGTTTTTTTTTGCATATGTGATTTTCTTAATTGAATAAGCCTTCAATCGTCAAATCCATTCATCCAATGCCTCAGAGTTGTTGATAATCCCTTGGAACATTAGTATGTTGAGATTGATCTTCACCTTGGTTAAACTATTGTTGAAAATAATCAATAGTTACTGCACATGTTGTTGGACCTTGTTGCAGCATTTGGTCAAGGAACTAAGAGGAAAGCTCTTTTTGTTTTTCCCTTCCAAGGATTCCTCAATGAACTTTTGAAATTCTGCTGAAATTTGTTTCTTGGCATCATCAAACATTTTGGATTGTGATGATGCTCTTTAGGATAGACTAAAATAAAGTTGGGTTGCATGCACTCTTTTGAATATTGTAAACAATTTGTCACGCACCGATGAACCAAGAAGAATGGTGAGGGTTGCTTAATTACTAGTGATCTATCCCAAGCCCAAGAGTTGCATGGGGGACAATACTACAACTACTCAAGGGAGAGATCCACTTATTGTATCTACAAATTATGTGAATAGGCAATAGAAATTTAGAAAATAAACACAAGAAGTGTTACATAGTCAATAAAATAATACAAAGTAGGATAAACTCTTCCATTCAAATTGAATGGGATAAATTACATGAGAATGCAAAAGAGGACTTGGTATCCAAATTGTTAGTCTTTTGCACCAAACCTTGGGAAGGATTATATGGGTGTTAGGAATGTAATAGAGTTAGGAGTTGTGTATCTTGCTCTTGAGGATTTATTACTTGGTTCCATTTAGAGTGTAAAAAAGAATAATTTGCTTCCCAACCATTCACCTTCCTTCTATGATATTATGACACAAATCCATAATTGAACATCAATTAAACTTCACAAACATAGAAGAAGATACCAATATGTTGGTGGTGTCTAAAGATACTTAAAAAAGACCTCAATATGAAAAGAATGAGAGAACACATACGAATGTCACTCAATATGGTGGGAGATATAGCCTCTATTTATACACCATTCAAGGCATATACAAATTACAACCCCCAATAAGTACAAGGTAAACCCCCTGATGAGTACAAGTGACACTTTCTCCATGCAAATTATACCTTCAGGCACAAATTCACTAATGCAATTTACACCTACATGGTACACATAACCTAACGGTCTACCACAAGTGTTGGTAACTCAAAATAACCCATCAAGGTGGGGTTTCCATTCAAACATTCCTATTAAGGAACAACTTGGTGAGGCCAAAGGAAGGTGGCATTCAAGTTAATCTTTCGTATGTAAAGAGAGGGATTTAACACCCTCTAATGGTAGCTTATGGTGGACTGAACAACTACCACATCCTCAAAAATTGATCATCTAACTGTACAAACTGAGGTAAAGCATCTTTGTGTCTTCCTCATTGTACACATCCTGATTCTTCATCAACTAACACAAAGGAAATTTTTAGTAGTTTTATCCTTCTTGAAGAGAGATTTAATGGAAAATTCAATAGCTGGTGTGTTGTTAAAGCTTCCTATGAATCTTAATAAAAAGTTGATCACTACAAGCTGATGAGGTTCACTTATTTCCCATTTATCTCATATTATCATACTTTTTACCATACCATTGCATATGATTAAATAAAAATGAGTGATATTTAATTTAGTTTTGAGGTAAAATAAGAAAAAATATTATTTGATTGTATTTACTAGTAAATTTTGCCATTTAATTTGAGAAAACAGATCTTGTAGCTTTTGTTATTACCATATCCTATAGCATGTCAAGGAAGGAAGTTGTTGCTAAAATAAAGGAGGACAGCCATAACTCATGAAAATATTGCTGGTGTTGTGGCTGTTGCAAATCCCTAGAATCCAAATATTTTGAAAGTTTTGTTGTAATAATTGTTTTAATTTTGTTATTATATATAGGTCATTGGCCTGGCTTAACAAACCCACCATATTAAGCACATCTTATTTGCATGATTCTCTCATTTGAAATCTGATTTTGTGGAGAGGCTGTGAGGCTAGGGAACATTATGTAAAGTTAGTAAAATTATTAAATGTCAGAATAGTCCCCATTTTGGCCATATACTTCTTTGATCGATAGCCTATTTCCTCGAACCGTTAGGTTGATCTAAAAAGTGAAATTTCAGGGTTTCCTCGTTTGGAGGTTTGTGGCGCATTTCTTAGGTATTTACTATTTTGGCAAAATAATAATTTTGCTGGTTCACGGTCACTTTCATTAAGTCTTGTTCGTACCGCTGTTGGTTTTGAGGTAAACTTGCATTATTTTTGGCGCGCTACTTTAGTAAGCCCACTTGCGCATCATCAGCTCAACTCAAGTCATCTTTGTTATCCATCGGGCCTCGCCATTTTCGGTTTGGTTTCTCCCGGATCGAAGTTTCATCCAACCAATTTTCGCCCGAAGTTGTACCCCATGCCCAGCCGACACTCGCTGTTTTTAAAGAAGGGACATAAAGGGGGTCGTATATAATAATTATTTAACAAAATGCTCATTGTTGCAATATGAAATGTAAGATGCCTAAAGGGGAAGTTGAATGATATTTTATTATTTCAAAAGCCCCTTAAAATGGTATGGATTCAACTTTGAATTTGAAGAGTTCTTTGCCGCTTCATTTACAAAAGCTATGATATTGCTGCCTAAAGAGCCGACATCCAACAAGTTTATGCTAATGTTATGCTGCCAAAATGACAACTTGTTTAATACTTCGAGGGATGCTTACCTCCTAGTTCCAATCCAATTTCGTGTTTGAAAGACAACACCTAGTTGGTCTTATTGCTGCTTCTCAATCAGACTAGCAGATTGTGCTTCAAAGTTGGTGAGTTTTGGTGAGAATTTCAGTTTTAATGTTGCTGATGTATACACAGCTGAAGGTGTTTTTCATTTACAGCTTTTGATGTGAATTTATTTTGGTTATGGGTATTTGATCCTTGCAATTCTATGCTAATAGCGATCATATTTGGAGAATTTCATAATTTAATTCCAAGTATTTGGTTTTGAGCAAGAGAAATCGCCCCTCTTGAGGGTCGTACCATCTTGAGAGTGCTTTGGGATTCGTGCAAAATAATATCATGAGTTTTGATGGAGTTTTGTGGTTTGAGTTTGGGCGCCTATCCTCCAAAGAGACTTTGCATTTCGTTTCATTCAATTCAGAGGTATATTGAAGGAGTTGTGATCATTTTTATGAGTTTGCTGTTTGCTGATAGACATTTCCAGATTGCAGATTTTTATATCAGACTTGTTAGTTTTTGATATAATGCTGGTTTGAGCTTCAATTCTTCATCTTATATCATTGTAAATGTTAGAGGAAGTGATACTCTAACTGTTTAATGTTCTTGGAAGATTATCTATTCTATTTGCAGCTGTTCTTATTCTTTGTAAAGCTAGTTAGTAGTACTAACAGCTCTTCCTTTACTTGCTGCAATTTTATATCTGTTTTACACTCCCACAATTGAGTGGTTGAGTTTTAGAATAAACTTATATCTTGTTTGTAATTTCCCCCCACGTTATAAGTGGTTGTGTGGACAGTATTCCCCCCACGTTAATAAGTGGAAGAGTGGATTTAAAGGCTGGCTTGCTGCCTAATAATTGTTGTAAACTCACCCACTAAATAAGTGGAGTATTCCCACCACTCTGTGGATGCCCGCCGCAGCGGATGAATTGTTTTAATTGTAATATTTTCCCCCCACTGTTTGGTGGTAGTGAGGAAATGCTTTTAATGGCTGGTTATCCGCCTATCAGTTTCTAGTTTTCAAATTCAACACTCCGTCATATGTTAGCACCTCGCCCTCAGTGGGATCTTGAGTGCACATTCTTGACGTTGAGTAGTTCTTCTACTTCAAGTTAGATTTCTATTTGAGCTAAATTAACCCGAAGCCGATTAAGTGTCGGGTTATGTGTGTTAATTCATCTAAAAAAAATTATTAGCAATATTTCTCCAAATGCCTTATTCTCTATATAATGCCTAAAGAAATGGTGTGCAAGTTGGGGTATGAGCTTAAGCATATTTTGTGTGGAAAATAAAGTTAATGAAGCAACTTTGTTCAGCTATATTTTTGTTGATTAATGTATACGATTTGAATTGGAAGTAACTAAGAGTTAGTGGAGAGCTGTTGTAGTGAAGAAGTGCGAGGAGGGCTCACTTGCAGGTCTACATATGTGAATAGTGCCCTGCATATGTATTTATGTTATGTGGATTGGTTAAATTTTCTTTTTCTCTTTGGATGAGCCAACTATAAAGTCCAAATTTCACAAGGATTACAGATCTGAAGTCAAATAGTATGCTTTGCCCATGAATTCACTAGATATGTTTTTTAAGAAAACTTGACCCTTAACAAAGTAGAAAAATGTGGCCTAACTCCTCTATGCCCCCTTGTTCTAGCAAAGGGCCATAATCTAGAGAGTTTCCAGATCTTAAGCACTGCCACGATGTGAGATCAGTAACAGAGTCATAACTGAATATAAGTAAACTCTGTAAGGATCGACGAGAACATCAATATGTTGGTGACCAAAAGAATATCCCTCAATATAGAAATGAATAGAATGAGAGAACACATGAATGACACTTATTGTGGTTAGAGCCTGGAGGCATAGCTTCTATTTATGCACCATTCAAGGCATAAGTTACTGGTAGGATAGAACCTAACCTCAAGATAAGTACAAGTTACACCTACAAGATACGTATAACCGAATGGTACATGACAAGTGTTGGTAACTCAAAGGGACCCAACAAGGTGAATTTGCCACTTTTGACACCTTCTTGGCCATTGTTGAACAGGAAATAGGGCATGGCACCAAATGACATCATAGATCCCATTTGTGACATGTTGTCATGTTGTGCCTAGGGAATTTAATGATTTGGGGGTCTGGGTTGCAATGATGGTCTCAATGTTCACCGATTTTTGGCCATGAAGTTCGAAATTCGGCAAACTTCAAAACATTATAAAAAATTTGTTCGAATTCGTTGAATGTTGTATGGGTAAAACATGCTTTATTTTTATTAAAATATATTTAAATTTTTTTTATTAGGGTTTATTTTCATATTTTTTCTGTATTAAACCAGTTTGCTCATGGGTACCTTCTGAGTGGTCGATTGGGTGGGATTCTCTATGGTTTGCACTTTGTAGGGCACGGTTCAGATTTGTCTAATCTATCTGCTCTGCCATCTCCTTCTCTCACTCCCTCTTCCGCTTCAACATTGACCACTCCTTTAGGGGAATCCCTCACCCTCAATAACTCTTGGGCCCTCAAATTTATTATTTTTAATATTTTCTTAGTATTATTTATTTTATCATGTTTTTATATATTTTTATATTATTTTATTTATATTGTGTTTTTATATATTTTTAATATTATTTCATATGTAATATATTATTTTTATTTATTTATATATATATATATATATTGTAGAAAATATATTAAATTTATATATTTTTAGTATATATAATAGTTATTATATTATGTTTTTATATAATTTAATATTATTTAATATATAATATACTATTTTTATTTCTATATATATTGTTTATTTTATTAATAAAAATATGAGTAAATTTAAAATAATAAATATAAATATAATATTATAAATTACATATTTATTTTGTAAAATAAATAAATATATATACACAAACTTGTATCTGGGGAAAATTAAAAATGTTGTACTGATTTATCCAAACTTAGTTATTTAGCAATGTTAAACTATTCTGATAATTTTGTGGATATATTACTTATATTTTAAAAAAAATCACATTTATATAAGGTGAATTTCATCACAATTTTTTTTTCAAATTTTTTCCCCTTGTCGAACTTCTTCCGAATTTTGTTGTTGCCGAACACGAACTCGAACTCGAACCTTGTGACATAGGTCTTAGGTGCTGCGAAGTGAGGCATGAACTCAATACAAAGTCCAAGGCTAAGAAATGAACCATGAAGTCCAAGTTTGCAATGACATTCATTAGAGTTGTGATGTGAAGTGCAAAATCTAAGTTCACATCATTAGTAGGAGCTACAAAGTGTGAATTTGAGAGCTGAGATTTCTGCAAAGAAATTTGTGAGAGCTCCCAAATAAGCCTTGGGATGTTGTGAAGTTGACCTCATACCTATATTCAGAATGCTGTTTGTCAATTGCCACACCTAATGATTCACAAAAAGGTTGATATTAAGAGAAGAAAATGAGAATAACTCCAAACAACACCGAATTTCCAAACATTATGTTTATCATAATTTTCCCTCAAATGTGTGAGTTGCTTTGAGAGCAATCCCAGCCTATTTGATTCTCATGCACAAATCAAATGTCATGAGGTCTTAAGGTGGTGCATGTTATTTGATATCCCACCACCCCATATATCCATTAAGACAAAATGTTGCATGTTGCTAGGAAAGGGTGGAGAATTTTTTTCATAAGATTGCCCTTTATGCCAAAGATCTATTGCAAGGTTGGCATGAAAGCCTACTATCTTATTTCCTTCTCTTCTTATATGGCCAAGCTAATAATACTTCAAGAAAGCCAAAATATCAATAATAACTTTGATTGCAGCAGTAAGTTTCCTGAATAATGATCCTATACCCTCAATATACCTACCGCCTTTTGAAGGCCTGAATAATGACCTGATACCTTTAATACAATTAGAGGTCCATGCCTGCTCACAAACAAATCTTTCATTCCTTTAGTAAACTCATACTTCTACCATATTATTTGTGGCTAGGTCCATAAAGATTGCAAACACAAGGAGAGGTTGGCTACAAGAATTCCTGAAAATTTCACCACCACCGGCCAGACCAGGTTTTCCCTTGTTGGCACCATCAATATCAAGGATATCATATTAGATGGATGGGGTTTCTAAACCACATTATCATTCTTCCACCTCCCTAAAACAAACCTGTCAGGAAGGAATTTTTAAAATTTAGATTTACATAACTTTATATATATAAATTTTCTGTTCAGATTTTAAACCTGGTTCACACTAAAATGCATTTCATCTTCTCTTTTACCAGTGCCTCCATTACCTTTACACCTTGAAACAAAATTAGGTTTTTCGATAAGTATATTTTTAAAAAACAAATAAAGCTACATTATAAAAGTTTGTTGTGTGGTTGGTTACTTTTGAGGTTGAACTCCTATATCTGGAGCTGTCAACCTATCGAGCTTTTAACTTTGGTCTTTTACCTGGCGAGGCTCTGTCTCAACTCTCTATCTGTCAACTTAGCCCAACAGATCAAGTATTCCATTAAAGATAATTGGCTAAAATTTGCAAGTATTGGTGTTGGCAATGAGTCTTATGTTCTTAAAATTTTAGCTTATAATACTTATATTTTGTAACTCTTAAAATGGAAAGATTTTCAACTGTTCTACATTTGCAAAATGGTTTCCGTCCCTAAAAAACTTTCCCTGGTTGCAGGCATACCCCGGAAGCTTACGATACAATGGTAGATATTCTGGGAAAGATGAAGCAATTCCAAGCAATGTGGAATTTGATTGAGGAAATGAAGCTTGTGGGTGGGCTGATTTCACTGAGGACTTTCACAAAAGCAATGAGGAGGTATGGTGGTGCAGAAAAGTGGGAAGAAGCAATCAGGACTTTCAATGATATGGAAGAGTTTGGGGTTGAAATGGATACTGCAGCCATGAATGTGCTCTTGGATGTGCTCTGTAAGGAAAAAAGGGCAGAACATGTGTGGGATGTTTTTGTGGATTTGAAGGACAGAATTCCCCCAGATGCACACACTTTTAATGCCTTGATCCATGGATGGTGCAAAGCAAAGAGGTTTGAGGAGGCAGAATGGACCATAGAAGAAATGAAAAGGCATGGATTCAGCCCATGTGTTGTCTCCTATACTAGTTTTATTGAAGCATATTGCCTTGATAAGGATTTTCATAAGGTTGATAAGCTTCTAGATGAAATGCAAGAGAAGCGTTGTCCTGCTAATGTGGTAACATATAC
Source organism: Sequoia sempervirens (assembly GCA_007258455.2). NCBI lineage: Eukaryota > Viridiplantae > Streptophyta > Pinopsida > Cupressales > Cupressaceae > Sequoia > Sequoia sempervirens. The sequence continues at coordinate 14,616 of VDFB02285083.1, read as the reverse complement.
TATTGTGATGCGTGCTTTAGGCAAAGCAAAGAAAATTGAAGAAGCTTTGAGAATGTATGATAGAATGAAAGCAAATGGGTGCACCCCTGATATTGCTTTTTACAATTCCTTGATTTTTGTTCTAGGTAAAGGAGGTAGGTTAAAAAGTGCTTATGAAGTCCTTCGGGAACTGCCTAAGAAAGGGATTACACCCAATATTGTTACATACAATACCTTGCTTGCTGTAACTTCTGAATTTTTTGAGGAGGAAAATGCCCTGAGACTTTTCCGGGAAATGGAAGACAACAATTGTAAGCCAGATCTTCAAACTTACAATCCATTGCTTAAAATGTGCTGCAGGATGAAAAGAATGAAAATCCTTTCCTATCTGTTAGAAGATATGCTTAGGAAGGACTGTGTTCCTGATCTTGGAACCTATAGTTTAATAGTGTATGAGCTTTCCAAAGTTGGCATGTTAGATCAAGCTTGCCAGTTCTTTGAGGAAATGGTAGAGAAAAAAATAGTTCCAAAACATATTACATACAGATATCTTATGGATGAACTAGAGAGAGCTGGCAATAATGAGCAGAGCAGGAGAATCCAAGAGTTAATGATTAAAGTGAAACATTGTAAACCAACAGTGAAAATTGAAACATAATGCTCAATATGCAAGGAGATATTTTTCTGGTTGACCTCTTCAATATTGCCAAAGCTTCTATCTGTGAATGCCAACTTGCAACATGTATACAGTTCAATCAAAAGTTGCAGCGTATAATGTATGTATCAATTTTTTTTTGTTTTGTGTCTAGGGTCCCTTTTTGTCCTAGCCCTTTGCAATTGCACCTGCTGTTCTTTTCAATCCCTTTGATCTTTTTTGGTCATTTGTGGACATTATTATAATTTCCTTCTTTCTTTCTTTCACGTATTTACATGATTATGATATAAGAGTGTCATTACTTATGTGTGTAGAGGAAGTGGTATTGAAGAGGATTTAATAAACAGTTCTTGTGAACCCATCTTCACACTATATGTAGAATTTAATAACTTTGCTGTACAATTTTACAGAGATGCTAAATTCATGCATGAGAAATAGCACAATAGGGCTGTGCATTCGGATCTTTATCAACTTTTTGTAAGGGTTCTATGGAAAGGAGGTTACAAAGATCTCAAAATTATCCCTGAGCCACTGGCTGGATAATTCATTGATTTTGAAACTATAACCTTGTCAATCCAGAAAACTAAACCTCATAGTCCCATGACTCTGACTTGGGAACAACTTGGCAAGCTAGGGAACAATAGTTGATTTGGAACCCATTGCAAAAAGTCAACAACATTTGATTATAGATCATTTAACATGGACAAATAATGAAATTTCATAGCTGATTTTGATGTTTATTTAACAGCTGGTCAGAAACTTAGCAGTAATTTGCCAGTAGCAGATTTGTGTATATCAAGTATTCATGGAGACTCAAGTTGAATTGAGAAGGACACCATCACTTGGGAAGATTATTGTAACTATGTCTAACCTTTAAAGAAGCTTGCTCAATATTGACCATCTGGTTCTTAAGTCATGACCAAAGATTAAGAAGTCGAAGTTAACAAAAATTATAAACTGCCAGTTTCAAACTTCCTCTTTGCCTTTAGAACCTAAAAATCTAAACAGGAGAAGCCAAGAGATCAGACTCATTAGGTCTATTTCAAACACTTAAGTAAATTGCCAAGGTTTCCCTTAATTACATCTTGTTCCTTCTAAAGATTATTCAATTTTTTTCTGATTCTAGTCAAATTGCTTGCGTTCTTGTTTAGAATATGTGTTTGGAATCTATCTGTTAATCTTCCACCTCATTGAAGTTCAGCAGCATTGGCTGCATCCATTCAAAGTTTGCTGCTGAAATTTGGCATGAGCTCACAAGTGGCCACGCAATATATTGGGACATTTGAATAGCTAACTGAGATTCTGACTTCTTGCATCTCCATTGCTATTATGAAAGGCTTTTTCCTGGTTCTCAAGGCTTTGGGGACTTATATGAACTAGTATCTCTCCCTACTTCCAAGGCAAGAAGGGGTTTCAGGCTTGTTTGGTACAGGTTCTCTTCATCTCACAAGTCTGATAAAATCCCTGAATACCCTGGTGGCTCCCCCATACTTTTTTTCTGCTGATCTACCTTTTTGAAGGCCTTATTTAAGGAACTTTTGTATCCCTAAAACTTAAAGGTTTCTAGATTATATGCTGATTCATTTGTAGTGTTTACGTGTTTCCTCTTTTGTGTTCATGCCTTGTTAATTTGTCTTTTTTCCATCAACTTTGTAGCTGTTTGAAGATGTAGAAAAACTAGTCATAATAATATCTACATGGATAATCTAGCATCGTGAAATTTAATTGGGTCTTGTCTTCCACAACTCCCTCTTCATATTTCTTCGTCTTATTTTGTTATCCTTTAAAATGACCCCAAGGTCGGCAATCTTATTGGGTAGATTGTACCTATTTATGTGAGCAGCACTAATTTAGGTGAGAACAGAAAATCATTGCTTAAATGTGTTGTTGACTCACACTGTATAGAACCAACCAAACTTTTTAATTTTTGGAAGATTGTGTTTAATCTGAAATAGATCAGATAAATTGAAGGATATATGGGAATCAGACAGCAGACCTCTGCAGACATGGAACAAACAGCCAAGACATCAATGGCAGATGATGGAAGACAAGTCAATTGACCAAACATGCCCCATCCTGCACTAGCTCTGGAAGTCCTTAAACCAGGTGTTGGTTGTTTTTTAAGAACCAAGTTGGTCTTCATAATTACCTATGGATTTTGCCATTTTCAATATTTAGTAATCTAAAGGGATTGGCCAATGAATGAGTAAAAGCTGCAAAACTTTCACTCCTGCACTTTGGGCTCTGTGAAACCCAGGAAAGTAATCCCACAATGTATACTAAAAAATTTTAATGACCAATTATTTAAATACATTGTAAACAACAGATAATTCTCATATAACCACTCAACAACGTGGTGTATCAAAAGAGTTGGTAGTTCTTTTAATAATACCCTACACTTGGAGCATGAGAATAGTGAAACTTAACGTAAAGGCAGTGGTAACTCATTTGAAAGTTTGTAAATAAAGAGTGATTTGTTGATGAATTGACCTAGAAATTGAATTATGAATACCTCTCTTAAACCAGTGCCTTATCCTAAACACATAGTCAATCTCAACCTACACAACTAGATAACAACTCAGCAATAGCATCATACAATCTCAAGAAACACTGCATTACAACACTCTCTCATTACATTCATGACTATCACTGCTTATAGATATCCTAGCACCCAATTCATATGAGTTAACAATCTCATCCAAGCATTTACATTAATTCATTGAACTAATAAGTAGGAATGAAATTAAACATCCATTGGGAAACAATAAAGACGAACAAAACAATCCTTGATTATTTTCATTTATAACTCATAAAACAAGTATAGAGGAGAGACAATAGCCATGAAATTGGTATCATTCTATATTGTATTTGCTATCTTGTTATCAAAATTACATATGTAACTACAGACTCAGAACTTAAGACAAAACTCAAACTATGCTCAATATTCTTCTAACAATTCATTGTGTCAATTACAATTCAATGAACCCCTACTTTTTGGCCCTGAATTCCTTCTTATAGAAACAAAGAAGCAAAACAAGCCTCAGGCCAAAAAGTACACGTCATTTTCCTATTGGACCACTACAACATATATTCCTTTTTCAGTTACTCTGCATTTCTAGGTGGTGGGATACATGTGTGAGGCAAGAGTAGTCCTCATTCGTTGTTGGAGATCCGGTCGCACCATTCAAAAGGCATTCAGTTTCCCCAAAATTTATGCCCATGCACACAGTGAAAACAAAAGAAAGCATGAAAGAAACGAAAAGGAAAGGACAAAGAATATGTCCACGTCTACAAACCTGTTATCAATTCAATTTGAAGAAAATGCACTATATTTTCTATACTTTAATAGCAAAAGCCTAATCTATACTAAATCCAGGCTATGCAGTGCATTTTCACCTATCTGTTACTCACCATGATTGGAGACTTCAAAATTAAAATTTTTAAACCATCATCCCGCCATTTCAAATCAATCTATCAACCCATCCAAGTATCTGTCTATCCATGCCAGGAATTCTTCTTCAGTAGGCCAGTTAAAATTTATGACCTCATCAGCCTTTTCTCTAATAGGGGAATACTTGGTAACAATTTGGTTGGCCTCCCTATCAAATTCTAACAAGACAATCTCTGCATGAGCCAACATATCCATATCATATCTTTGACAAATTCAAGCACTGAAATGGTTTTATTAGTTTCATCTCTCCACTCCTACAGGGTTTTTATGCTACCATCATCCCTTAGAATGGATGAGAGGAGACCATGATGTGGTTCATGAAAGGATTTCATTAGTTCCCTTATTTTGATTTCCAAAGGTTCAATATTTCCCTTGTACCCCTCAATTTTACTTACAAGAGCAACAGTGGGCTTAAACTTTTCAGGAGGGTTAGCATCCTGCTTAGCTCAATTTGACATCAATCTCAACTCCATCCTAGGGATCCATGTTTCCATAAGCGGAATAGCTCTTTCCCTGTCATTGTCAAAATTATTTATAGCAACCACCATGGAGGAATAGTTATCATGAATGCTATTCAATCTGTTATTCACTCCTTTGTTCAAATGCTCCAAGACTGTAGTGACAATCTCTATATTGCTGTTAAAAACCTCCCTATCATGATTGTCACACCTTTCTTTATACTCATTTAGTTGCTTGAGTAACTCCTCCTTGCTGATATCTTCCTCAACTTGTGGCACCTCTAATATACTAAGCTCTATTATTGAAATGGACACACTTCCCATATTATATGACACAATTGCCCATGAGGAACTTGCTTCTGGGGTAATTTCAGGGGGTGAAGCTTCTTGTGAAGTGGTAGGGGAGTCAGCACCAGTCTGCTTATGCTTTCCCAGTTGCAAAATTTGCAACTTTTCCTCTAGTAATGCTACTTTTGTAACTACATATTTTGTTTCTCAAGCTTTCCATAGTCAACTAACAAATTATTGCATTCCATTCTGAGCTTTTCCTTTTCTGCAGTTACAGATTTCACAGTGTCTCTTGTGAACTGTGCAACATTTATTAACATGTTTATTGCCTCCAGAGCTGATGTTTTTGACACCCTCTTTATTATTAGGCCTCCATTGTAGTTAGGTCCAAACTCAACAATGTCTGGCTTCCTTGTACTTGGGGCTAGAGACCAAATGGCTAATGCATCCCATTGTTCACTGAAGGTAGACCCTTGTAATGCAATTGCAACCTCTTCCTTTGAATTGTAGAGGGGTCTCTCACATCTTTTTATTGTATCAAAGGCTATGGTAGAAGCTAAATCCCACTCTGGTAGTAATAAAATACCACTTCTTACCAATTCTCTACCCTCCTTGGCAGTCATCCTTTGGAACTTAGCTCTCATTTCATTCAAAACCTTGCCTGGTTGGTAGCATCAGGCAATTCTGGATGAAGACTTTTTTCTGTGGTCAAGTTGCTGACATATTCATCTCTCTTAGTCCTGTATGCAAACTCCATAAAAGCTTGAGACTTCACAAATGAATCATCATCCAAAAACTTTGTGCATGCTTCCACCCAAATATCATCTTTTCCATTAAGCCCAGTGAGGTCAGCTTTACTCACCCTCATACTTAATTGCTGTGTTGCCATCATTGTTGGTGCAGTGGGCATTCCTTCTTTCATTTCTTGCTCTGATACCCAAATGTCATCATCAGATTCTTCATCAACATAGTCTACTAAACCAATTACTTCAACCTTTTGCTTCTTCAATGGTGGCTCTTTTGGTGGTGATGCATGCGGTGGAGAATCAATATCCACAATTTTAGGCTCTGTTGGCCTTAAAGGAGATGGTGGTGGTATCTGTGGCACAGGAGAAAGAGGTCTTTGCTCCTCTTGTTGGGAGGGAGCAGTAATTGCATAATTTTTCTTTGCCTTACTCTTTCTCCTTATAAAAAACTTTTTTTTTGGTTCTTCAGGGGCTTGAGGTGTAGATTTCTCTTCCATAACAGGGATTTCTCCCCCACCCTGTTAGTGGAGAATCAATATCCACAATTTTCGGCTCTATTGGCCTTAAAGGAGATGGTGGTGGTATTTGTGCATAGGAGAAAGAGGTCTATGTTCCTCTTGTTTGGAGGGAGCAGTAATTGCATAATTTTTCTTTGCCTTACTCTTTCTCCTTATAATTTTTTTTTTTTTGGTTCTTTAGGGGCTTGAGGTGTAGATTTCTCTTCCATAACAGGGATTTCTCCCCCACCCTGTTCTTCTTTAATGGGGGCTTCCCCCTTATCTTTAATTATCCCTTTACTTTCAAGGTGGCCCACTATTGTCTCAGAATTCTGGGATACAGGTTCCACCTTTTGTATTACATTTTCAATCTCTGGAAGAACAATGAAGTCAGGTTTTTCCTTCTTTATCTTTCTCTACATTTTATTGAAAGCAATCCATTTTGCTTTTCTTCTTTCTTGTTCCAAAAGATCAAACACATTTCTTATCACATCCTCTGGGAATTGGAAAGTGTGCACAAATTTGTAACTCTTGTCCCTTTCCTTCAACTAGGCCATGAAACCCTCGGGATCATACTCGATCCTCTCTACTGCTCTTTGCATGTGGAAGGTTTTGAGTATATCAAGTATCTTATTCCAACCTCCCTTTGTCATCACAAAATCAACAAATATTCCTTTTCCTTGATTCAACAAATGTTTGTTTTCCATATTACCCAATTGCCATATTACTTAAAAGAAACCAATCACTATTGTATTTGACTACAAATTCCAACGAATGTTTGGTGACATATTGACAAAATATTGTCGACTTATCGACGCAACATTGATTTAAATTTCGTCGCTGGATTTTCGTCGCTTTAACGACCAATTTTTATACGTCGAAACCACGACCCAACATCGCCGATCAGTGCCATGGAAAATGTTGGTGGTGTTCGTCGCAAAATCAACGTAACTTTGTGCATCTATACATCGAAACCACGACCCAGCATTGTCGGTCAATGCCATGGAAAATGTTGGCGATATCCGTCGCAAAATCAATGTAATTTCGTCCATCTATCGACGCAAAAAATCACAAAACGTTGCAAAACACCCATTTCTCAGCGAGACATTTATCCTCACACCGATGATACAAAGGAAATTAGTCATCGGCAAGACAAGCATCATCAGAGTGAAGCCAACAAGTCATATCGAGCAATTATGTCTTACCGGTGAATTACCATCAGTAGGAAGTTCATCGTGTCTCACCGATCAGGTACAAAGAAGCGTATCGACAAAACTAGAAGCTATCGGTGTAAGTTCGAAAGGTATCGGTGTAAATCCCATAGTATCAATTTTCTGAGACTTTTGGATGTATGTTGCTTCTAGATGAAACATTAGTCACTTGAAAGACTGCGGTTATCCCAGAATCACAAGTTTTCTTCATGTCATCCAACTTTTTGATTCGAAATTTACAACCATTGCACCACATAGCCTTGTGGTGTTTCACCTGCAATATGTCAAACATGTGAAAATTATTGCATCATCAGTTGATAAACATATTTATTTTTGGCCGAATGTATGCAAAGAAAAAAAAAGTCTATATATACATCAATATAATTGAAAATAATTAAATAATATGGGTGATTAATATATTTATTTGAACCTGTTTATCTCTTAAACCATATGCTAAATCAATTTCCCTTGGTGTAACATTGGAATCTCCATTACGATGAGCTTCTTTAACCAATGAAGCCACACCTTCCCATGTTAATGAGCGACCAAATTGTTGGCATCATTCAATCCATACCGTCATCCAATCAAGATTGTTTGCGACGTACAAATGTAGTGCATCCTACTCTCGCCCAACTATATAAAAAAAATGAAATTCACAAACGACGTATAATTAGTTAATTGCCATAGTATATGACCTTAATTTATAATTGATGTACCTGAAAACCTAACATCCCACTACCAATGATCTTATTATCTTTCATTGTTGGATGAATTCAAATTAAAGGAGTATGCACAAAGAATGAATTATGACCTTGAAGGGTACATACACTCTTGTAAGAAAAAAACAAAACCTTAGTGGATACACCCATGTTCCTATATCGGGGGAAGATGTGTTTAAGAACAAAGGAGACAAAGAAGCAGAGGAGGTTATAGAAAATTTCATGGAGTTAGAGCAAAAAAAGCAAAGGTTGCAAGAAATGGACGATTCATCTAAAGAAGAATCTGCAGGAGAAAATGAAGCACAATGATAGCAGAAAACAATCTCTCGGATGATGAATGATGAATATGAAGAACTCCCTGACAGGGATTTACAAGTAGCTAAGGAATTGCGTGTAGATGAAGATGATAGGCTTACAACCTATGAATCCTTTATTTTTGATAATGAGTTTGTCAAGTCAAGAGAATTTAAATCTTTTTTATATAATTACAAATGCAAAAGGTTTAGGGAATCCATCCCAAATATTACCCCTGAAAATGAACAACAATTGATGAAGAGGTTGAAAGATGATATAGACAGTGAAGTGCAGAACATGACCCCTAAAAGGGGTAGACAGTTGTTACTTGAATCTGGTGTAATAGTATTTCCTGGTGTTGGAACTGTAAATTTTGAAAATTTTACATTCATAAATCTTCCAAGAAAACCAAATCTTGATGTAATTTCCTAGGATCACAATAAAATTTGATCCCTAAAAAATACTCTAAGAAAATGACATTTTGATCCATATCGACAAGAGTTGGTGTAAGTCTCCCCGATCCATAAGCCATTGTATTCCATTGAAGGTGTTTTCGGCATATCGGCGGGAAATCCAAGTTGTCATATCGATCAAAGTGCATAGGCGAACACATATCGGGCAGACACAGCTCGTGGTTTCACTGACGCAAGGGATCATTGGCAAGACAAATGATATCAGTGTGAGATCTATGATTCAGATTGAGCTTATGAGTTTCACCGATGAAATATATCGGCGAGACATTTGTCCTCTCACACTGATGATACAAAGGAAACTACTCATCGGCAAGACAAGTATCATTGGAATGAAGCTAACAAATCATACCGAGTAGTTGTGTCTTACCAATCAAGCGCAAAAAAGCATATCGGAAAAACAAAGAGCTATCAGTGTGAGTTCGAAAGGTTCTCCCGACCCTCCATGTCACGCTGATGAGAGTTATATTGGCGAGAGTCTTGGCGACATATTCAGGATTGGAGGAATGAACATCGGGGAGACTTGTAGCGTCGAAGAAACTACAAAATGTCTTAGTGAAGCATGATCTCTTGCCGATGAACATGCAAATTGATCAAAAGATCATTGGAATGACTCTTGGTGATATGTACGAAAGATCAAAAGGATAAATGGTGTATCGGTGAGAAGGAAATCGTGTCTCCCCCACCAATAGGGTGTTTGATGAACGTTGGCCAAAATTGAAAATAAAGGGTCACCCAGAGTTCAAATTGTCTTGCCGATACAGGGTACTTGATGTGACAGTGAGAATTTCAAAAAGATTGCGAACTTGTGCTTAGAGCTGAGACATTAATCACGGCACAAATGCAAAGAGATAGTTGATTTCTTGAATTGGATTGAATAGCAATAATTGAAGAAGGTATTGAACGAAATTGACAGTGGAAGAAACAAGAGGAAGGACAACGAACCAAAGAACCTTGTGACTGAGGGATTTCAAGCAAAAACTGAGTTCCTGCAATTTCGTTTTCTAATTATGTCATTTTAAAGAAGTGTAATGGAGAGAACGAGCTCAGGGAAGACAAAAGGAAAAAAAAACAAGCCGAGAGTAGTCGCCCCAAGAGCAAAAAATAGAAAATAGAAACTGAAAATGAACCAGGGGTAGTCAAAAGAAAATTAAACTAGGACCTAATTGACCAATTACCCGGTTCTGGACCTAGGGCTAGGCGCTTCACGCAGCTCAGAGCAGATGTAGAAAAGTTAGAAGATAAGTGCAAAAACATAGGAGACACATGGACCCCAATTAGGGGATATGAGCTATTTGTCTTCCATTACCACCGAAGGAACTAGTATGAACCAGTGTGTAACCCCTAGAAATTTAACCTAGGAAAGCTGGTCTGCCCAAATGTGTTTGTAGATGTGGAATTGATAAAAGTGTTAGCTGCTAGCTATGATCCCAAGCTAAAAGCTATTTGTTACCCTTTTGGAAAACCATTCATACACATATTAGAGGCTGCAATCTATGAGGTTTTCAATCTAGAAGGAGTGTGCGATGAGAAATTTGTGTATGAGGAATTGGAAAGAGAATTCTGGAGATTGGATACAGTGTATAAGGGTTGGAGGCTACCACTGCATCGATGTAAGAAAGATGGCAACACAGTTCCAATGGATGATGGTGATGGTCCCCCATTTCATGTCGACCTATTTGAGCCATACCTAAAGTACACCTATTTCTCAGTATGCCAAGTGCTAGGAGTGGATGCCCATGAATACATGTCAATTGTGTCGATGGTGATAGCAACAGTTGTCCAATGCCATAACTCTTAACCTTTTGATTATGCCACACATATTTTCAATGAGCTCAATGCAGGATTGATGGCAGTAAAGAATAGTTCCCTTGTTTTGCATTTAAGGCATTATTCAATCTTGATGCATATGATTCTTTACTATGGGCAAGAATTGGAGATGTGGCCTGAGAAGCTGAGGGTTTCACAATTTGATAAAGAGGGAGGATTGTTGCCAGTACAACTTTGGACTGCCATTTGGGATAGTAGATTTGTTAACTCATGCTTTATATAATTTGAAGAGTATTTTGTGAAGCCATTGTATAAATTGTATAACCACCCTTGTGAACATTCATTGTCAGATGAAATAAAAAGATTCCTCAGGCCCAAGGACTTTAATGGGCCTTTTAATCACAATTGGGGAGATTGGTACTGTTTGGAAGGTGCAACGATGATCAGGGTATATGGATTTGAGGATGCACCCTTTATTCTTCCAAAAACAGTACCTGACAGAATTGCATATCTTGAGATTGCCAGGCAGTTAGATTATTCAAATTTCATGAATTTAAGCTCTTTTGGAAAATAGGCATTCATGCCTAGCACACTTTGTTTTGGTGATTTCACTGTGTTGGCAAGGGATGGATATGATTTTGCTTTTGAATAAATTGTTGCAATATAACATGAAGAAAGGTCCACCTCGAAAATGATTTGATCCAGAGGGGTATATCAACTTTGCAAGGGACAAAATGAACTTGGGTGGGTATGATCACATACCCTACCAATATGATGATTTGATCAGAAATCTGGAAGAGGAGGAAGCAAAAAGAGTGGTTGATGAGTACAACAGAGGATTTCCAGATTTTGGGATGCTATCTTCACAAGAGGAAACATCTGGAGATAATAGGCCTTGCAACACAACTGAAAAAATCACTAGATCAAGAACTCAAGCCTACAAATGTCCTCCCAGAGATAGAAGTTGAGGAAAGTTTAGATATAGATGCAAGACAAATTGCATACAGATCATTCGTAGCTGATGATGAATTTGTAAAAACCCCAGAGTTCAAGGCCTTCTTGTATAAGCAGAAAGGGAAACAAATAAGGGAATCAGTTCAAAATATAACACCAATTAATGAAGGACAGTTGTTGGGTAACCTAAAAACAAGTGTGGATAAAGAAATGGAAGATATGACTCTTGAGAAAGGGAGAAAGATGCTAGAAGATGCAGGAGTCATGATTTTTCCCGGGTTAGATTTGAACTCTGCCTTAGTCTTTGATAGTTTCTTGAAGAACAATAATGCCACATATAAGCCCAACCCTAAAGGTGTGACAAAGATATATGCAGGATCCAGGTACAATCCAGATGAGGGGTCACTCATGATTTGGGCCCCGTATCCACCTCACAAGAAATCAGTTGTGATTGATATTGAAAAAGCTTTTGGGCATGTGATGACCTTGAAAGTTGGGGAGGTTGATCCCATAACCACAACATATATTGGCATTAGTGTTGCTAAATTGAATAAAGCACAGATTCAGATGTTGATAAAGGAAAAGGAAATGTATAGAATGAACAATGAAAGATTACTTAGAGAAAATGATCATTTGAAGGATATGGTGGGAATAACATTAAGACCCACTAAGCAATTAAATCATGGAGAGAGTTCTCACACAAAGGATCAGTGGGTAGGATCAGATGCATACTCACAGGGGAAATATGATGCACTCACTACAATGATAAAGAAGAGGCAAGCCAGCTTGATGACTTGGCTGAGTAAACTTTGGGGAACACATTCAAAAAATTATGTTGTAGAACGAGAACATGAGAGGATTGATGGGAGAATCCATGAGAAACTCCAAGAAATAAGTGAGAGAGATGTTCCAGATAATGCAACTATTGATATTGCCAATCATTTCATAAAGAGACAAGGAATTTCAAGAAGAATTGCAGCGGGATGAACAGGGGCTAATTGATGCCACTAAGAAAGGATTACCAAAGTTGTTCGAAGACAAAGAAGAATTGAAGGAAAAGGACAAATGGATTAAGGAATGCGAGTCAATGTTGCAAACAATTCTGGAGGCAGCTACAAGAGACAATTCGACACTAGATGAGGCTTGTGAGAAGAACAAATAGATGGTGATCATGGAGATAGCAATTCAGAATGCACTTGGAGATTCCGACACACATGCACGTCAAGATTACATTGATCATTTGTCAAAAATCCATTTATGGCTAAATAGAGCCTAATCTCTAGCTCATTATTGTTGTTATACAAAAACATTTCTGAAAGGATGTGTCCTTTCATACTTTGTTATATTTATACCTGTTCTATATGATCAAGAGAGATATAGATAGACATATAGGAAAATAATGTTGTAGATAATTTTGTAGTGATGTTTTCATCAAAAAGACTTAGATGCATGCACAGAATTCAATGAAGTTAATGAAGATATATGAAATTGTGGCTTAATCTTTGGTATCAGCTGTTTGTGGAATTTTACAGTTATTTGATTGTCTCCATTTTGATGCTTTTCTGTTATTCAAATTGGTATATCAAGCATATATTCAGTTTGTCAATACACATTTGCTGTATTTGTATGATGTGATCATTTGGTTCTTTCAAGTAAAGATTAAATCCTTATAATCAATCACAGTAACTGAAGAGTATTAATTGGATCAGTAAGAAGATTCAAATAATTAAGGTTGCCATCCTGTCTCAAGTAGAGTTTGTCAGCCATTTACTTGCACATTTATACAAGTTATAAACCACATTTATGTGCCAAACAGTTTGAATTATTGCCATCATAGATTACAACTTCCTAGATCTTCATTAGACTCCATACACCCAACAAGGCACTGGTCTCATATATTTTACCTTTTAGATTAATCCACTTTATTTTTACATCTGTTAACTGAACATATCTCTTTCATATTGCTCACATAATTTATGTTAGAAATGGATTGCATCTGTTCACTGTAAAATTGCCATTGTGAATAGATTGTTGCAACAAAACCAAGTCATTTAAGTCTGCTCAAGTCAATATAGGTACACCCACCTAGGTTTAGCAGCGCCTGAAGAGTAGAAGGTCTAACCCATCTAGCCTTGTATGTTACCCTGAAACGTATCAAGAGTTTGACAACCTCTTGAGGCATTCAACCTACGTTTTTGAGAGCTAACACCTGGTTGGGACCTCAGTGCCTCTTTAATTTTTGATATTTTTTTTCATAACAAGGAAGGAGAATACAAGTTAAACATAGAGGGTGTGAAGGAAATTTACATAGGGTCAAAATTCAATCCTGATGAAAATTCAATGTTGATATGGGCACTATACCCACCTCACAAAAGGCCAAAGACCATCGATATCGAAAAAGCCTTTGGACACATGATGACCCTTAAAGTTGGGGAAACTGACTCTGTGGCTTCAGCAGACATGGGCATAAGCATTGCCAAGTTCAACAAGGCACAAACAATACAGTTGATGAAAGAAAGAAATTATTACAAAATGAAAAATGAAAAATCAGATTTGGAAATTACTGCCATGAAAGATGCCAGAATGAGGATCACCTCTGGAACTGGTATGGAGTTGTAGAGTGAATATGAGCAGTTGCAAGAAGAACATCAACGACTAGTAGAAAATATGAAGGACCTTTAGTTTGACACTGTGGCAACGATGTTGCACAAGAGATTTACAAACTTGAAGATATGCCTTGATGATTTTTGGCATGTTCACAAAAAGAACTATGAAGCCATTCTTGAGCATGGGAGAGTGAAAAACAGATTGGGTACTAAGAGACATGATATGCAACTACATGAGGGATATGACACCAATTCCATCTCGACCATTGACACAATCATGAGAAAGCATGACAAATATGATGAAGACTTACACTCAGAAAACATAGGGTTTGATGATACTGTGAAGTTGGGATTACCCAAATTATGTGATAAGAATGGGTTTCTGAAGGAACGAGATGATTGGATGGATGAATGCAATAGGATACTTCAGGAAGCATTGGATACAATCAAAGCAGAAGGGCTATTGTTGGATGGAGCGTGCAAACATATGGAATTGATGATAAAACTCGAATATGAAG
>VDFB02285082.1:0-10762 GCA_007258455.2 Sequoia sempervirens | reverse complement strand
GGATCAAACTCCTCCTATTGTTCTTCCAAAAAATCCTTTACTGCCTTAGCAATTTCTCTTTCTTCCACAACAATCTCTTTTAACTCAACCTTCTTCTCTTTAGCCACAAATTCTTCCTTAGCTTCAAGAATCTCTACTTCTTCACTTGAGATCTCTTTAGGGGCTTCATTCTCCATAGGTAATTCAACATCTTGGATGTCAAGAGGATTTAGAGTATCCTCAATTGTATCTTCTTTTGCTTCTTCATTTATTGGACTAGATGGAGCATCTTCACTATGAGCTTCTTCAGAAACAACACTGTATCTGTTCGTTAACATAATTTCCTTAAGGATTTTCTCAATGTATTTTTCCACCTCTTCAGTTTGTACAATCATTAGCTTGTTCACCCTTGTCTTTCTCTTAAAATCCATTTTTGCATCATTGAGGATCTTCTTCATCTCTTCTATTGACATCACTCAACACAAATCAACAACTATCCATTCTCTCATTTGCTCTTCTTGAATTTTTGCATTCACTCTCCTCATTTCTAAGACTTCATACAAACCTTTAGGTAACTCAAACATTATTTCAATGAGAGTCATATTGAAATTATTGAAATACTTTATTGTGGATTCCTCAAGAATTCTTTGATCGACACTACCAAAGGTGTCATACCATTCACAAAGTGGTCTAAGATTACCATCCTTAATCAAGGATTTTTCCACGTCTTTTACCGACATACCTGATTTGTGAGTTTTCATCTTTTTCTTTTTTTTCTCTTCACTGGAGGGGTTGTCCTTAGAGACTTTAGATGCTTTTGAGCCCTTTTGCTTAATTTCTCTGACCTCTTCATCAGATTCAGTTTCTTCATCTTCTGAAACAACAACATAGAATCTTGTGCTTTTAACCTTCTCTTTCCTTCTCTCCTGGATGTATAGGCTTAAGATTTCATAGGGTTTGATTTCTTTACAAGACTAGATGAGAGTGCAGAGCTCCTTGTAGATCTAGATCTAGTAGAGGATGTTGTTAGACTAGTAGATTCAGTTCTAGCTGGCTCTCCTTCTTCAACTTGTTCTCTTTTCCTCCTAGCTTCCCTTACAACTTTAGTTGATATACCCATGATTTTTACAAAAGCTTCCACTTCTTTTCTTACTTTCCAGATTATCATAGGCTTCTTCAATTGTTCATGAAATTCCATATTATTTTCCTCAAAGGTACCAAACCTTTCTTCTGTCGGATCTCAAGGTTTACTTAGCAAGTGTTGAGCATATAGCTCCAAAATGTGTTCCTCAACCTCGTAACCTATAGGAATTATCCACATTGTTCTAGGTTCTGTAGCTTCCATCAAGCACTGATCAATGTCAACCATGAAGAAAATTGTGTCCTTGTAATTTTCCACAATAGATGTGGAAATCCTTTCCTTGTCTTGCATTTCATTCTAAAAACTTTTTAAATGACCCCAGATAGCAATTTTTCTAGCTTTGTTGTCACCAATTCCATACAAGATGTCTCTAATTTGAATAGCTACCAGTTTATCACATTGCCATTGCACTTTTCCAACTCTTGGAACTTCATTCATGAAGTAGAAGAATAGACACAACAACAGATTACCATACTTGAAAGAGTTCTTCTTATCCTTCTTGATTTTTCCAAGATTCTCAATAAACTGCTCCAAAGTAACTCACATAGGTCATATTCTACATTTTCTTTGACCATCTGATATCTTGCATAGATTGTTGTACCAGATATAGAATTATCCTGACTGGAGTGATAGATTTTGTACCCAATGACCATAGAGGAATATCTAACATCCACTTCAATAGTATCATCAATTTTCATAGCTCTCTTGTCGAACATTGAACTAGTTGCATCTGTTACTGTTTGATTCTTCATAGCTTTCAACGTGGGTAACCCACCAGATGAATTAAAACTAGTAACAATCCTTATAGCTTCCTTTGTGATTTTAAAAGGTTGACTTAACCATATAAAATCAACATGCACTTGACTCAATATGTACCGAACCCATTTAATTTCTGTGAACATGGGAAATTTCACAATCTGAGTGAACTTCTCCTCCTCCAAATTTTTGAATTCAAGTTTTACACAAAAATCTTCTCCCACAATGTGATTGGTATACAAATTTAGCAATTGGGAGCTTCCTAATTCTTCAACATTCACATGAATGTATGCCCTAATATCTTTGATGTGAAAAACACCATACGAAACAAAAGAAAATGCACCTAATGGTTTTGTCTCGATGGATTTGAATGGGTGCCATTTGAATTTTGTATGGGGCCTATCCTTAATATCGACAACCAATGGAGCAACCATTTCTAGAATTTTCAAGTTCATGAGTTAACAAATAAATACCTTTCATTGGATTAGGGTTTGATCGTCGAATCACCTTCATACTTGTATCTTTGCCAAAGTTTGTTCTGGATCTCTTCAACCTTCTTCTTCTCAAAATGCAATGTGACAAATGAGGGATAGAAATGACATTTTATTCATTCATGCACCTAACTTTTTCATCGCAATAAATGATTTTTCCCTAGGCCTTTCAGATACCTTGTTTTCACAGATTGTGAAAGAAAATTCTTCTATGGACCTTAAATTTTGTAGAAATATCCTCCACAAGAGATCCCAAAACATCTACACATCACTAATACAATCAATGCTATCTGCCACATTCCAGTACCAATTACTGATAAGGGGGTTAAAATATTTTCTTGAGAACTCCCCCTAGGCCAAAAGCCATAAACTAATTCCTGGAGGAATTTCCAGTACCAAATTCTGGTGCTAGCTCATTTCCTGCAATAGGACTCTTCTTCACCCATGTATTCTTCATTTTCTTCCTGATCTCATCTATAGTAACTTCTCTTTTTCCCTTTTCATCCGTTTGCATGTTTTTCCTTTGATTTACTAGACCCTTTATTCTTCTACAAAATCTAGCAATGTGACTGGATTTGTTAGAGTTATAGCACACAACATTTCTTTGTCCATACCAGTTGTTACATTGATTTTCTCTTGATATGCACTGGTTGGCAATATGGCCAAATCTATTGCAGGTATAACATCTGACATCTCTATTGAAAAATTTGTTTGACATATTTCTGCATTCAACTGACTTATGACCATACTTATAACAATTGAAACATTGACCTGAGAATGATGGACCAATTGGATTCATTGTACTTCTACATTGAGCGGCCATATGACCAACTTTATTGCAAGTAAAATAGTAACCATTGGACCTTTGAGAATTAGGTTTTCTTACTGGATACCTTCCATCTTTGTTCATCTGATTTCCTTGCCTAAATCTTCTTTGTCTAGATCCAAAACTTTCTCCTTTCTCATATCCAAGATCTCGCTTGTCACTTCCAGTCCTCTGAATTTTAATCAGTTCATCAAGCTTGGCTGAGCTAATCTTGAACTTCTCCTTCAATTCATTTGTAGTAGCAAGTTCATCTATGAGATTTACAATTTTCTTTTCAAGCTCTTCTTCATTATTTCTGGATTATTCCAATTCAAGCTCCAATTGATTGAAACCATCAGTAATTCAACTACATTCTTCAAATTTATCTTCATACAAATTTCATTTCTTCTCGTCTTCAACTTCTTGGCCATCCCCATCACAATAGATCCAACCATGTTTTAGGACAACATTTTGGAAAAATGTTCACATTCTGTTTATCTTCATATTGAATTCAGTTCACCTCCATGCCTTATTTCTTTCTATTTAAGCCCATCACAAAGTCTTCTCTTTCCCTTGATCCATTGATTTATTTAGAACATCAATGAATTTCAAAATCTGAGGCCTTCCCCTGTAATTCCTGCATTTTAGACTGGACCGATCAAGACCGAGACGTATCAGATTTTAAACCTCCCGAGGAACTAGCTTCTAATACCAATTGTTAAGTTAAGGAATAATGAGGGGAAGGTTATGAAAAATTTAACTTATTTAACTCAACTTTAAACCATTGCAGATTAACCTGCGCAGATGCAAGAAAGAATCACCACAAATAACTACAAAAGGATTTTTTATGAAATCAGACAGGGAAACTATGGAGGTCAATCCACAATATGAGTATACCTAAATATAAGTAGTTATAAATGGGCCATGCATTCAAGAAACTTCTCAGAGCTCACTAAATAAAAAAAGACCACTATCTTACAAAAGTAATAACGATCTAGAAGATTAATTGAAAGAATAGTACTCCACAATACCGATTATAGTTTTATATAAGACCAATCACATTCTTGACCTTCTATTTGATTCTGCTCTTCTGCTCTATCTACTTTAATTTGAATCACAAATCCTTTTATGCACAAGTGAAACTATGCATAATCGCTCTACAATCCTTCTGAATTTTTCAACATACATTAACACACTTCGTACATACATGAAAATGATATAAATAGTCACTTATATATATCCAACCAGTATCAATCAACCACATCATTTTCCAAGAAACAAATACTTACAAAATCGTCATCAATCCACAACAATTTTCAATGTACCAACCAAAGTCAAATAGTATTGAGGACCAAATCATGCTCAAACACAAAACTAAACAATTACTCTCAAAGATCCAAACACCAGGCCCTCTTAGTCGGCCTTCTTGCATTGTTAGATAGAAAATCAGTCAACTGGATCTTCTAACTTGCACACCCATCGATACGAGGCTCTAAGATTGAAATATAACATAGTTGATACAACAAAATATCTTCCATGAGATCCACAACTAAAAATGATAACATAAAATTTGTATATGAATCAATGAACACAATTCTGTCAGATGCTGTATTCTAGCTTGGCAGTTAATCACTTAGCTTTAACCTGACTTCTGGTATGAACAATAATAACATACATATTGAATCACTGACTAGGGTTTCCATCAATGACAACACCAAATGACTTGTGCAGTGTCTCTTGCCAACAAGTATTGTGGAACCAATTCATCCTACCAATATCAATAGAATATACAAGACATGATTAGGATATAAAGAAGAGACAAAAGAAGAAGCCACTTAGTAGATTTGTGAGCAAATCCTCCAATTGTAAGCTAGTTTTGAAACAAATTCAAATGAATATGAATGGGATCCACTATTTGAAGAATCTTGTGAAGACAAAGAAATCAATGTGATAAAGAAGTATGCATCCATACGTATGCAGGGACAAAGTTCAGGGTCTAGACCATTTGAATTTGGATCACTACATATCGATGACTCTAGTGAGGACAATCAGACATCGACTGAGATAAATCATTCAGAGGAGAGTAACATTGTAGAACTTGAAGTTGCTATCAAACATCTTGAAAATGTTTCCATCATGACCCTTACCGCCTTTGATCTTGACCAATCCGATGATTTCTTACCTTTGATACATCCCGAACTCATTTACTGGGAACAAAATGAGCCTCTTGATATCCCTATCTTTTCAAATGTTGATGCCATTGTCAATTTCCTTTGTTCTAAAAATCCAGAAACAAATTCCACCAATGAATTTCATAACGAAACTTCAAACCAGGGGAGTGCCAAGTCTCTTAGCTGCAAAATAAAGAATACAAAAAATCAATCTAATGGTGAAAACCATGCAATGGCAGTATTAGATCATGAAAAAGTAAAAACAAAGAGTGTATCCAATGGTGAAAAGCTCTCTGAGGCACTGAAGGATGAGAGATTTGACACTCTTCTTGAGCATTATCAAGAAATATCTTCAGTATTGGTTGAGCCTACGTAATCCATAAACATCGGTACTGCAAAAACAACAAAGACCATACACCTAGTGGCATTAATGACAGCAAGAAAAGCCAAATTTCACCAAATTCTTTGAAGAAAGACAATCCAATTTTGCTTGGTCCTATGTTGACATGCTAGGAATAGATCTGGATATAATAATGCATCATTTATCCATAACACCTGGAGTGAAGCCAATAAAGCAAAAATTGAGAAAAATGCATCCACACATTGCCCTACTAGTGAAAGGAGAATTAAAAAAATTATTAGATGTAGGGTTCATCCAACCAATCGACTATGCATAATGGATTTCAAACATTGCATTAGTCTCCAAACTAGACAACAAAATTAGAATATGCACAAATTTTAGGGATCTTAACAAGGCTTGTCCAAAGGATGACTTTCCTTTGCCCAATATAGACATAATTGTGGATTTAATAGTAGGACATGTTATGCTATCACTCATGGACAATTTTTTAGACTATAATCAAATCAAAACTACACTAGAAGATCAAGACAAAAAAAAATTCACATGTCCATGGGGTACATTTTGTTGGAATGTCATGCCTTTTGGATTAAAGAATGCAGGAGCTACCTATTAGTGTGAAATGACAATAATCTTTCACAACCTGATGCACACATTCATGGAGGACTATGTGGATGACCTGCTAGCAAAACCATCTACCAAGAAGGACATTATCTGACAAGATTAATGATTATGTGTTCAAAAATAAACCAAAGGCGTGTAAAGTTCAAGCAACACTGAAACTCTTTGGATACATAGTCTTAACTAAAGGCATCGAAGTAGATCCAGAAAAATTTAGAGCAATCATGGAAATTCCACCTCTTAAGAACATTAGCCAACTAAGATCTCTACAAGGAAGATTCTAATCCATCAGAAGATTCATCGTGTAGCTGGCAGATAAAATTCATTCTTTTACTCATATGTTACACAATAATTTTTCTTTTAGATGGGATGAAAGATGTGAAGCTGCCTTTAATCAATTGAAATAATATCTAATGAATCCACCTATATTGGTACCACCAATAGAGGGAAAACCACTTCTACTCTACATAGCAACTATTGAGGTATCTTTAGGAGCTCTGTTAGCACAAGAAGACTCTACAGGAAAAGAAAGGGCCATCTACTACATCAACAAAACATTGAGTGGCTATGAAATTAACTATACATTCATTGAAAAAGCTTGTTTGGTAGTGGTGTTTGCTACTCAAAAATTGCAACACTATATGTTAACATACACCATCAAAATAGTAGCCAAGATAGATCCATTAAAATATCTACTTAGCAAAGCCACTCTAACAGGAAGATTAGCAAATCGGGTGATGATATTGAGTGAGTTTGACATTCAATATGTAGATAGAAGAGCAATCAAGGGCCAAGTAATAGCAGATCAATTAGGTAAAGCACCGTTGCAAGATGACCATCATATGCACATTGAATTCCCAGATGTAGATGTCCTCACAATGACAACACAACATTGGATATTATACTTTGATGGGCCTTACACTCAACATGGATCGGGTACTAAAATTCTATTTGTTACTCCTCAAGGATACACTATCCCAAAATATTACAAGTTGATGTTCCCTTGTACAAAAAACATGGCAGAATATGAAGCACTAATCATCAATATAAAGGTAGCAATGGAATGGAAAATCACATAATTACAAGTTTATGGAGATTTTCAATTGGTCATCAATCAGGTTAATGATGACTATCAAACAAAAGATGATAAGTTGATGCCATACAAGAGAATGGTAGATGACTTCAAGAAATACTTTGTTGAGATCAAGTTTGAACAAATTCCAAGAGTAGACAATAGAGCTATAGATGTCAGGTCAACCATTGCTTCTCTTATACAAATACTAGAAAAATTAAATCGTTATGAATTCATGGTGGAACAATTGCTTACTCCCACATATGAAAATCCTAAGTCCCAAGTCGTGTACCATCTAGTTGATGCTGATTCTTCAATCTATGGGAAGATTTATACCTATCTAAGAGATAATACCCTTCCACCTAATCTATCTTGGAACCAAAAATGTAACTTTATCTGTCAAGCAGCCCGACACACCTTGATAGCTTATACACTTTATCGACGATGTCTTGATGGTACTCTCCTCCGATGTCTTGAATGTGATGAATCTGAAATTGCCTTACAAGAAGTTGATGAAGGTATTTGTGGTACTCATTCAAGTGGTCTTACTCTAGCTAAGAAATTCCTACACTTGGGATATTATTAGTTGAACATGGAGAAACAATATTTTCAATTTTTCAAGAAGTGCAAGAAGTATCAAGTCCAAGGAAATCTCGTACATGCATTGGCACATGAGCTACAACCATTCACATCGACTTGGCATTTCTATCAATGAGGACTTGATCTTGTGGGTAAGATTCATCCATCTTACTATAATGGAAATAAATTCATAATCACAACCACTGATTCTTTCACAAAGTGGATTGAAGTTGTTCCATTAACCATGATCACTGGTAAACAAATTGCCTCTTTCATTCTAAACTACATTGTTTGTCAGTATGGCATCCCTAGCTCCATTGTCATTGACAATGGTAGACCCTTCAAAAACCAAGATGTACAAGAAATTTGTGAAAAATTCCATAGCCAACACCAATTTTCCACACCCTATTACCCTCAAGGGAATGGCCAAGCAGAAGCCTCATATAAGACCATTTTGAAAATCTTGAAGAAAATTGTCAACAATGCTGGATGTGACTGGCATGTTCAACTAAACCCTACCTTATGGGCATACCATACTAGCATCCAAACCCCTATAGGAGCCACACCATATGCCCTTGTGTATGGATAAAAATCCATCTTACCCATTGAGGTTGAGTTACCTTCACTCTAGGTGTCATTGAAAGGAATCATTTCAGAGGAAGACTATCGAGTTTCCAGACTACAAGAGTTGGAATTGTTAGATGAATGTCATCAGCATGTTGTTGATCATCTAAAAGATTATTAACAAAGAATGTCAAGGAGCTATAATCACAAGGTAAGACCAAGAACATTTTAGGTTGGCAACTTGGTACTAAAAGAGAATCCTCACAATTAACAAGATTAGGAAAAGAAGGGAAAATTTGAACCTAATTGGCTAGGTCCTTTTGTCATTGTATCAGTATATAGATTTGGAGCATATCATTTATCTACACCCAAAGGGGACCTATTTGAAGAACCTATCAATAGCATTCATCTCAAAAAATTTTAGACATAACTCATCCAGTGAGTGCTATAAAAGAAGAAAAATCCAAAAAACCAAAAAATCTGAAAAAAGAAAAAAACTCAAAAAAAAAGAAAAAAAGCAAAAAAGAAAAATCCAAAAAGCAAAAAAAAGTTGTGAAAAACCAAAAAAGAAAAAGGAAAATACAAAAAATTAAAATAAAACAGTATGCAATAAACAAGTACTAAAACTCCGCAATAAAGTATTTAGATAGATTACCTCTTCTATCTATTGGAATGTGTTTGCTGTTCATTTTCACCATCATTATGCTCGCATCCACTGCGAAAACCTCATGTACAAAGGGTATCAGGTCATGTTCCACCCAGCTTGGCGATTATTGGCACAATGGTTACTTCACCGGGGAAAATTCTAACTCACTAGCACCTCTTTGAGCTTTAAAACAACAAAAGCTTAAAATAAGACAACATAGAAAACATAACAATCATAACGAAACTCAACATTGGACATCAATCACAACCTTTAGAAAAACCAACCATCTAAATCAATAGCATGATCGGCAAACCAAATCTCACTGGATGATGGTCTTCTGAATCATGGTTTAATCACTTTAGCATAAATGTTCAACTTTTGTATCTTGAATCTTTTTTGTTATCATTTCTCCAGAGCAACTCAAGGATGTCATGGAATAGACAAGCTATGATGGAGTATGATATTTTTCTTTATCTGCTATCTGTGAGTTGATCATTACTACTATGTAAATTTGTTGTGGGACGTGATCTACAAAGTATCATTGATGAAATTTCAGATTTGCATAGGAAAAGGATTAATTCTTATCTATTTTATGCAAGGCCTTTAGGTCATCTCGCTCAACTATAATTTGATGCTTGTATTACCTTAAATTCATCAAAATCCACGGAAGTTGTGCCATCATGGTTTAATTATACCAATCGATACTAACTTTCAAATATATCGCTCATGATGATAACAAGCACAACAAATCAGCTGAAAAGATGACAACATTACATATTTAGATTTGCATGGTTAAGATAGATTGTATCCATATTAGTTTTTGCATGTGCATTTTAGGTTTTCCAAGGATGAAAAAATTCAAAATGATTTTATCTCTCATTAAAGGATTGAGTACATTTGACATAAAAAAAAGATCATTCACATGTAGTTGCATAATCATTATCATATCATACATACATTAGAAAGTATTATCATAGGTCATCCATCCATGCATTAGATCATATATTTGCATTAGAAAAATAAAAAAATATAAAGTACATCACATCTTATCTACATGATCAAATCTATCTTATATATCATAAAGTATCATCCATAAAAGTCATATAGAATCATAATCCATGCATCATCATTTCATTATTACATCCATACACAACCATGGAATAATCATATAAACATCATATTGCATATAGAATGGAAATCAAATGCATTCATCATAAAAACATGTATACAACATATAGATCAATAGTCTCCGCTGCATCTCATATAATCTCAAAATAATCAATGTCAAGTGTAAAATGATATCACAAAATATGGAGAGGTACATCAACAACATGGTAGGAAATCATAAAGTCCCTAGCTAAATAAGAATACATCAAGTCTCAGTACATCAAATGTAAGCACAAAAACTATGTGTTGCTCCCCCTAGACGTTGTAGGCATTGTTGTGCCTACTGCTGCACCATCAGATGGACCTATACCTAGATCTCTACCTGATGAATCTCAAAGTAGTGCCCTAGTCACACCCCTACTTGTAGTTCATGACTAACTCTGACTTGACCTAGCACTAACAGACTATGCAT
>VDFB02285081.1:20743-47317 GCA_007258455.2 Sequoia sempervirens | reverse complement strand
ATTGGTAGTAATGGCTATTGGGTTGTAAAACATTTCAAATTAATTTCCTTGCATTGTCAAAAATCACAAATTAGTGTAGAGCTACTGGAAGATTGAGCCAAGGTGTTCAAGCCAAGACATGAGAAAATTAGGGTTCCTGTTAACACAAAAATCTAAGTATAATTAAATCTAAATTTTGTGATTTATTTCAAACTATCTTGAATCAGGGTGGGTTGTATTTGTTTTATTTAGATTTATTTTTCCTACATGCTTTAATTATCCTTTTACATTAATTTTATGTATAAAACTCTTGCCCTCGGCCAAATTTGTGTAAGTCTATGTCTTCTAATCACACCCTAGGCTGCTAATTGAGGGAGTTAGGTTTTTGAGTTTCTTTCTGTTAGAACCCTAGCCTATGTAAACTTGCCAAATATCCATGGCTCCCAAAGCATAGAAGCCTCATCCTGAAACCCTAGCTAGGTTACTCTCTGATGACATTGTCAACCAGCTCAAACCCTTGACAAGAAAGAAAAATCAAGGAGCAATGATATATTATGGCCCTAGGATTTGTGATGGATTGTAGGAAAAGCAAGCTTCGATCAAGGATGTTAAATTTCCCTATACTAGTTGGAAAATGCTCAGAAATTGGTTTGGGAACAAGAATTGTGAGTATCCTATTTTCCATACATGGAAGATGGATATGAGAAAAATTATAGTCCCAAATGTATATGTGGATGTGGAATTGGTCAAGGATATTGCATCTAGATATGATCTAGTATCCAAAATTTTTAGGGAATGTAATTGTGCTGAGGTGATTAAGATCACCAAGGAGGAGATTGTGGAAGTTTTCAAACTACAGGAATGGAATTAGGATATGGTCCCCATTGACATGGATACTTTCAAAAAGGAATATGATAATACCAAAGTCTTATTCTGAACTACCACATTACCAATGCACATGGGTTCAAATGGATATGGGAAGAACAATAAGCAGATTACGATTGGGAGAGATGAGAAAGAACCTTTGCCCCTGTATTATTTTACCCCTTATTTTAGAAAGACCATCTTCTCTGTGTATCAAATTATTGGTTTTGATGCACTTGAAACCATACCACTTGAATATTTGTATATGGTAGGAAATATTTAGTATGCACCCTTTAATGGGGTTTATGATTATGCCACTTATCTAGCAGAAAACATGCACACGCGCTTGTTGAACTAAAGGGAGGAAAGAATTGGGTAATGTTCTGGTGGTATTCTCTATCAATGCATATGATTTTGTACAAGCAAGAGAAGTATTTTGGAGAAGACATGTCTCTAAAGAAAGTGGATGGTGATATTGAGCTTCTGGTCCAATGTTGAACCCAAATCCTGGATATGGATGACTAGAAGTTTGATTACCTAGTTTTCAATAATATTTTTGTAGCTAAAATGAGGAGAATCATGGTTCTTGATCTGCCAAGGATCCCAAAGTAAATTCATGACTTCTTACGGCCTATAAAGAGGAGGCATGAGTTGAATATGACCCATAATTGGGGATATATCATTCCATATCTAGATAGGACCATATTTAGGGTGTATGGGACTCCTTTGTACCCTTTGGTGCTACCAAGGACTGTACCACTCAGGATTGGATATATAGAAGTCATGAGGCAGTTGGCTAGATCCCAAGATTGTGACTTTCCAAAACATAAGAAGAAGGGATCATTCTTCCCAGAATACACAACATTTGCAGATTTTTTTTTATCAAGGGGAAGTGGAATGCTTTGAGTGATGTCCTCAAGCCCTACAAATTGATGATAGCCTACCCTAGGAACCATGATCCCAAGGGATTCATTCATGTAGTAAAAACAAAGAAATCATTGGGTGTGTTTGGTCACAATTTCTATTTCCTTGAAGATGTCATTAGAAATATTTTTTATTTCCAAGTGTAAGAGGAAAGGAAGGATATGTATCTTTCCTTCAACAAGATGGTAGAAATTATTAGGAGGAAAAATCCAAGGTATGATCCTCTAGCTAACATTCAAGGGGAATTCAACCAGGTAATGCATGCACTAAGAAATTTTGAAAGTGTTGATGGTGTGTTGAGGAAGGTAGAAATGGTTAGCGATAAGGGAAATGATTTGGAAATTGAAGAGGGACCATCTATAGATTTGTAGGAGAGGCCTCCTATCAGCCACCCAAAACAATTTGGGTGTATACTAGGAAAAGGGAAACAAACAAGAAGGAGTAGGTAGAGCCAACTCCTATTGTTCTAGATGATTCCAAACTAGCTTCTCCAACTAGATCAGTTCCATTGCCTCCTAGGCAATCCTTGCCTCTTATTATTGACATTGATTCTTCTCCAAGAAGTTCTCCTCCCCCAGAGAAGCCACCAATTAAGAGACAAAGGGTAGAGAAGAGCCCGGTAGTGGAGTGCCCTAATAGTGATGAGGATGATATTGTGATAACCACTAAAGATATGTAGCAAGGGATGCCTTCTCCCCCAAGAGAAGTTGCATCATCAAGCTTTGGGACAAGTATCTTGAGGTTGGGAAAAGCTTAATTGAGTGGTGTGAACAATTTTTATGATATGAGGGCATAGGCTTGTAAAGAATTCATGGAGGAAGATTCTTTCATTGAAACACCAACCTTCAGGGATTTTACATGGAGAGAAAAGGCTGGAGAATATGTAGAGAAGGTTGCAATTGAAAGAAGTTTACATCCTGAATTGCCAGAGAATGTTATCTAAGATAATGTGATGCAAGATATGAGGAAGAAATTTAAGAAGATTGCACCTAAGGAAGGGAACTTGTGCAAAAGAGTGGTGGTTTTTTGTTGCTTGAATGGGATATTGCTGATGTAGTGGTACTTGATACAACAAGAAGGGTTGATAAGCCTTTATTCAACACTGAAGAGGAAGCCAGGTTGGCACTTCAAGGATCTGCATTTAGTCTAGAACATGATGCTCTGGAAATATGGTAATTGTCTCTTAGTTCAAGAAATCCCAAAGTTGCAGAGCTTTTAGAATTCAGTGGCAGATTGATTGTAAAGAGATTTGTAGATACTCTAGCATTAGAAGCCACTTACATGAGTATAAATGTTGCTAGGTTCACCAAGGAAAGAACTAAGCATCTCACCAGTGACATGGATACATTTAGAAGAAATTACCATGAGATTCTAGGAGAATACAATAAGAGTCAACAAAGGGTAGTTGAGCTTGAAACAGAGTAAATTTTTTTGAAAAAACAAGTGGAAATGATGAAGTCCCAAGGGACAGTCAACAAAGGGTAGTTGAGCTTGAAACAGAGTAAATTTTTTTGAAAAAACAAGTGGAAATGATGAAGTCCCAAGGGACAGTTAGTTCAATCCATACTACTCTTGTTTCTCCCATAATTCATCCTTAGTCTCCTCCACATGAGCAAGCATTGTCAATTGTTCCTTTTGACATGGATTAGGAGCCTTTTGCAGTAGAGAAGCCAATTACATTAAAGGCAGTTGCATCCACTGAATCCACAAAAGAAGAGTTAATTTAGCAAGCTGGGGAATATGAGAAGTTGCTTGAGGAAACATAAAGTTTAATGCATGAGAATAATGCTAAGATTTTTCATACTATTCTGAAGCATCTTAATAGGAAAATTCAAAGTAAATTGAATAGTGTCCATGCTAATTATTCTTTGATGTTGAGAGAAATGGAGATGTCTTAGAGAGATGGAGAATTGGGAACCCCACTCTTAGATAGGTGGATTCCTAGAGTTAGTGATTTCAAGTTGATGTTAGCTAGGGAAAAGCAATGAGAAAATGAATATCCAATGGTGTTCTCTATGTACAAGTTTTTCAGTGATGTTATGGAACAACGATCCCATGGGTATGTTGCCCCATTGGTGTATAATATAAAATAGTTAAGGATCAAATACGATTAGGAAGAATTGACACTACTACCTAATATCTTGCAAGCCTAGGATGAAGTGAAACCTTTGCAAATGTGGACGAATCAGGTGGACACTACAATTGCTTCTCAAACTGAATTAATTTGTGAGGATGTTAATATGGATATGCTTAAAGATAATTTGGAGAAGTTATCTTTTATCATTAGTTTCCTTGAAGAATTTGATAAGGAAGCTAATTCTATAATGAAAAAAGTATGCTCCTTACAAAAATAAAATGGATGAAATTATTGAATTCAATTGGCCATCTGAAGAGGGGTATGGAAAATGGAGAAGGATATTTCTAACTTGATTGGATTAGCAAATTGAGAATGGAACACATATGCTTGGTCAAGTATTGTATAGGTCTGGCCTTGGAGGTTACAATGTATAAAGTATGTCTATTCTAGTTAAAAGTGCTACTGGTAAATATTGATCATTGACGTGGATGTTGATTGGATTTTTTTTTACTTTTCCTATCTTTGGAATTTTGTCATCTTGTCAAGTAGGATGGACACACTACAACAAATTGAAGGATATTCTTTTCAACATGTGCCTTTTGGAAGGTGGGTTTTTTTCTTCAAAATCAAATGAAAATAATCTTTGTATCATATGTATTCCCTCTGATTGAAAATGTAAATATAACTGTAAAGGGAATATTGTCTTGTAGCGGTCCAATTAGAATGTGACATGTGCCTTTTGGAAGGCAGGTTTTTTTCTTCAAAATCAAATGAAAATAATCTTTGTATCATATGTATTCCCTCTGATTGAAAATGTAAATATAACTGTAAAGGGAATATTGTCTTGTAGCAGTCCAATTAGAATGTGACATGTGTACTATTAGCCTGAGGCTTGTTTTGCTCCCTTGTTTCCATAAAAGGGAATTCAATGCCATTAGTACAAGTATTTTGTTGAATTCTGGAGTTGAATTGTGTAATTGAAGAACATAGAGAAAATATGTTAGGATTCTTTGTCTAATGCTTTGAGTCTAGATAGTAAGTTTTGTCAAATGTATGGTTTCTAAATATATCAGAATGATAATGAAATTTTTTAAAGTCTGTATTCTCTCCAATTTTAATCTATACTCAGGTTATTAATGAAAATGCTAATCAAAGATCATTTCATTAATTTTCATCATTGTTAAGCTTTGGTGTATGCTTTGATTTTAGCTCTTGTTCAAAGAATTGGTTAAAATGCTTATATCTTATCATAAATTCATGTGCAGAACAATTGGATTTGATAAGTAGTCTTAGAATTTGATTATGAATGGGTGAATTGCAAAGTAATTTCACTAAGATCATTTGTGTTCAAGATTAAATGTACCTTTCATTTCAATTTATATCGACTCCCAGCCCATAGATAATGGCATTGATCATAGTTATTATGAGCACCTTGTAGGATTCTGGTCACCCAACTTGAGAACATCATTTTATATAACTTTTCAATCAATCTTTGTTTTGTTGTAGTTGGTGTTGTTTTTATTCTCGGTTATATATTTGTAAGTATTTCAAGGAAATTCCAATTTATTGAAGCATTTCATCTTCCTAGCCTTTCATGAGAATATATCTACTTGTTTATGCAATGTGTACATCAATTGTTTAGAAGAGTCATATAATTTAAATTTGGGATCACCCTCATAGATTTTGTAGAGCTCAAAGTGTAGGAGATAAAGAATTGGTGCTACATCTCATTTGTTGGATACTTATCTTGCGGGTATTCAAGAATTGAGTTTGGAAAACTCATAGGTATCTGGCGAGATCTGATTCGTTCATTGAAAACAACCAATAGGGGTAGTGTATGCCTCATAGAAATGGGGTCTCATGGTGATGTAAATCACCTTGAGACCCCATTTCAATGAGGCATATGCTGCTCCTACCTTGTCAAACCTACCGAATTGGAAAGCTAGTGAGATCACTAGCTTTCCAATTCCATAGGGTTGACAACTATAGCATTGAGGTTATCATAAAATTTTAGGATGTCCCTTTAGACTATGATATTCATATTGTCATACCCAATTATAAATATTTGAGAGTGAGAAAGGAACTATATTCATATTCTCATACCCCATTATAAATCTTTGAGAGTGTAATAACCATTGATGGCCTAGGTGGTTGATGTAATGTTTTAGAGTAGTGGATTGCAAGGAGTTTGTGCACCAACAAAACTGGCTTCTTCTCCACCTTTCACTCCACCTTGTCAACATAGGGATAAAATCTTCCTATTTTATCTCTCTCATCCCAACCAATCCAATCCTCACCGTACATGTCACAAGACCAATTCTCCAACCATTGATCTTGTGCCACATTCATGTACATCTCCTTAGCTTATAAAAGGAAGCTCATCACCTCCATTTTTAACATGCACAACAGATATCATACTTACATGCTACTAAAATATCATATCAATTATCCGAAAGTGTGCCTCTATAAAACCATCATCATTATCATAGCATTAGCATTGTCATTATCATTGCATTCTCATTAGCATAGTATACCAATCTCCATAGTATTGTAGTTGTAGCTACTTCATTGTAGAATCATATCCTCATCTCCATCTTAGCATCATCAATAGCTTCATCAATCTCATTTCCATCGATTGCATTATAGAAATAATTCACATTGCATATCAAAATATACCCAAAAATCCATTCTACTTATAACAATATTGAAAAACAAGGAAGTGCTATTCTAAGAGAATCATTATTATCAATAACATGATCACAAGTGATAGGAGACCCCATTTCTATGAGGCATGTGTTTCCCCTACCTTGTCAAGCCTACTGAATTGGAAAGCTAGTGAGATTACAATATTTTATCCAATTTAATTGATCATCCCTTAGGCTAAATAATTACATGTTATTTAATCTCTCTGATGAATTTATTCCCCGTTGTATTTTCTCTCATTTAACTAATTGACTAAAATTATCAACTATTATTTAACTTCTCCGGTAGTAATGTAATTACCCATTTTACCATTTATTTTCTTTTTCAAAATTTCGATGAAATATTTAACCCCTAGATAAAAATGTAATTGTATTTTACACTATTGAGTGTAAAGCTTTATCATTCATGTTCCATCTCAATAAATCCCATTTTATTTCATTTCTCCATTCCATATTGCATTTTATGGAACGAAGATACTCAATAATATTTTCTTCCTGTGTATTAAAGTATCGAAGTGACTTGAGGAGACTTTTATTTCTTCCATCGATCGTTATTTTCTTGCAAATGAAGTTTCCATCAGTGTGACTTACATATTCGATGTGACTTTGAAATTTCACTCTGATCATTGTTCTCTCGTCGATATTCCTTTACCACACTAAGTTTAGGGTTTCTTGCTCTATTTCTTTAGCGAAGAATGGTAGTATTTCTTCTTGTTATGTCATTTTGGAAGAAGAAACTAATACTCTCCCATCAATTGTAGACACCTGTTAATTGCTCATTTCCAAACATCCTCTCTTTTGGGATTTTCCAATACATATCAATTTTCTCTAGCGTGGGAGCATCCATCTATAGGCTTCGGCCAAATAACCTTTCATCTCACATCTTCATTTATGAAGCGCCCTGCAACTCTGAGCTGAGAACTCTAACTCCAGCGTTATCTCCAACAATAGATGTATTCTTCTTGTGTGTTACATGCTCATTATCTTCGATACCCATCACTTGATTTAGCCACTACATGCTTAGGAGAATGCAATAATGGATCACTATTTTTCTTCAAGTTCTCTATTCACAATTCATCATCCTCAGAGTATGTTCTCTTTGGTATGTCCAATCCGACAACATTCACTCCTGCTACTTGATCATCTACTCTAGGTTGTGTCACCTTACTCCAATTTGGAGGTGATGACTTTTAAAACCTAAAACGCATTTCCATAATTCATTTATAGGAATGGGCATGATATACTCAATAGTAGTGTGTAAGTCTCTATATGCGCGTTCCTCTCTTCGATTTTCCCTCATCAACACTTATTAAGTCTTCATAAGTTCCACATCAGCCTTACCACCATGCAAAACATTAGCTATAGTTTTTCTTCCAGAGAAACTAATTACTTCACCCACAGTTTCACTTTCCCATCAAATTCTATTCATGTGCTCTTGCATTAATTTTTATGGTTCTTACCAACATCAGAGGAAGGGATTCAAATTTGTTTAAGAGTGTCGAGCTCTTGATTTCCAAATTCATGCATATTGACAAATTGTTGTCCACCAACAAGCATTTCCCTGTTGCATCTCTAGCTAAGTTGTGCGGGTTACCTTCAACATTTAAAATACCATACGCCTTTGTATCGACTCAAGTATACCATCTTTGACACAATGATAATAATAGGAAAAAGGAAAACAATGGAAACTTCCATTCATTCTACATATGCAGCATTCATCACTGTCAAAATTGTATATATCATTCATTTCAAGAGTTGTAATCTCAGCTCATCCATTATTTGAGAATATGTGTTTGTTCTCAATGATTGAATTCTCTGAAAAAAAAAATTGTCTTCTCATAGTAAATTTTATGCAAATCCCCTTCACTACAAGAAATCTTCTTGCATTTTGAATGCCACAGACTTCCCCCAAACAATTCACTTGGAATAGAAAACAAGTCAATTTTCCCATCGGCATCTGAAATTCTTCATCTTTCACGACATCATCACACATAAATTATAAAGTTACAAGCCTTATATATGGTATTATCCCATGGTACTCATCATCCATAATTTTTAGATTAGCTATCTTCTGCCCAAACCTTCCATTGGTGCCCTGCATTAGAAGACATTCTATAAATTGGCCATGTTAATGTATATAAGAAACCCCAATTCAATTTCCTTTTTATTTTTATTGTCACAAGCCTTGTGCCATGATTGCAATTCAGGAAACCATCTCTGATAATAATGGCATCAATACCACTATCCTTCTCATACAAAGAAAGAATAACCCCTACGCATTTCATGTTCTGGCCCATTGAAATATGACTACCCATTAGAGGTGAGTCTGAAGTAGTGTACTTGTCCATTTTATTTTGAAGTTGATAATCAAGCCCCTTTGGAATTTCATTTCCCTAGAAAATTAATTCTTTTCCCCAAAATCTTCATCTTCATAAAAACTTTCTCTATTCCCACTTGTTGATGCCATCAAATCCAAGGGAAGATTATCAAATAGTCTAATTTCAAGACATCTTATTCCTCATAGTTATCTTATCAAGACTTGAAACATTCCTAAATTTAAAGGGTTTTCCTCATGATTTTTTTTTATTTCCCTCCTTGTGCAAAATGGGTCAAGTAGCCTTTACTATCATCTTCACAAAATGATCAAAGTTACCTCATAGCCATGAAAATGCACTAGTGTGTTGATTTGTGACAGAGGAACGTGTTTGCAGGAGGATTTGGCATGAAGTCATCAGATTTGGAAGATATTGATTTTAAAAGTAGCCCAATCAACCTTTTCTGAAACCGCGCTTGTGAAAACCATCTGAAGCATGCCAATTTGCCATTTTGTAAAAATGTCAAATCACTTCCTGTGAAGCTGTAACTTGGGGATTGGTTCATTTTGGATTTATGAGAATATGTGTAAAGTGGCTTGTTACCAATCTTCTTTTTTTGCAAAATATCAAGCCTCCAATTTGACCCTTTGTGACAATTTTCCAGAAATGCAGATGTGAAAACTGTGTGAAAGCATTTTGCTTTTGGCTTTGTAAAAATACCAAACGATGTCCAAAAGCCCCAAAAATTGGCATGGAGGTAGATTTTGGTGTAGAGAATCAAGAGCACCAATTGATATGTCATAATATATTTTCATATGCTTAAATTTTTCCTTCAAAGTAGGCCACTTTAACAGATTTCACTGTGCTGACAAAAGATTTTCTAGAAAACCCTTCAACTTGTTGCTTGGAAACTTTGTTAAAACAAATCGTATGAGGCTAAAAATTGGCATGCACACTCATCTATGGTAGATAAACAACTCTTCAAAATGATTTCACTTGAAATTGGACTAGTTTCATTTTGTGATTTTTCAAATTGTGCCATTTAAGCAAATTTTTCAACTGAGTTTCTGAGTTCTGTATTAACTTTTTGACATGGCACCTTCAAATATTTCCAAAATTTGAAGGTTCCAACAGTGGCTCCATCTTTGGATGTATGCCCCTTGTGGGAATAGCAAGAATCTAGGTCTTTGGAAGAGCAGACCAATTGTTTCACCCCTTTGGCAACAAAATCAAACTTCATTTATGTCTTGAACTATTATGGTCTAAAATTCAATCCATAAATGATGGCTCAAGGCCACCCAAAAGAAAGGCCCACAATTTCCTCTGTCATAAATTTTATTCTGATTTGAGCTCAGTGAACTCCCCTTGAAAGTATTCATGTCTTCTTCCTTGCTACTCTTGGTTTCATAAAGATACTTGCAACTCCTTTCCCCATTCCAATCTAGGTCATGCATCATGAAATGATATCCCTATTGATTTGAAAACTGAAAAAATTCTTTGTTCATCATATAACTGAAATTGATCTGCACAAGGAACTTGCAATCATTATGCAACCAAGCAATACAACTTTCATGTGCATGAGAAGAAAAACAATCATGATCATCTATGTCACTCATCTCAACATTTGAATGCTTCTCATACAAATCTGAATGCTTTGTCATATCAACATTGTTTGAGACAAACAAATCAGAAACATTTTGCACCTCTTCCATATCACTTATTGGAGATGACACTGAATCATGATTCATATCTTCATTATCATGCATATTTGAAGCAATCAATGTTGGACTTCTATCACCCTTAGTATTCAAATGAATGTCTTATCTATATGAGCCAAAAATTTCTAAATCACATATTTCTTGAATAGATATAGATTTTTGATCAGCTTCAAAGGTTTCTCCATCATTTTGAGAAATGCACATGGAGTCATATAAATTGTCATACAAAGTACTTTCACTATCAAAGAAAATGTAGGTTGGACACAAATCTTTAGAATCATCCTTGTGTGCAATTATCTAGTATTCAAGAGTTAGCAAATCTGAAATTTGCTCACTGCTGAGTGAACATGTTTCTTCTTCCATATCTTCTACTATTTCTCCCTCTTCTGGATCTCCATAAGGGCTGAAAATATTTCCTTTATGTAAATCAAGATTCACATGATTTTCCTCAAACTCTTCTTCATTGTGGCATGATACACAATCCCCTTCTATTTCATCTTCCAATTCATCAACACGACAATTTTCAAGATCATCATAGTTACTCTCTTCACATGCTGATGTACTCTCATCTTCATTTGAGAATGTTTCATCCTCATCATGTAGTGGATTCAAAAACACAAAGAAATCATTTTGTGGCACATCTTGGTAGGTTGTCACTTGAGATCCTTCTAGTACTTGATCATACAATGGTTTTGAAAAAAATTCAAAACCACTTTCAAGTGTGCAATCTTCTTGTTCATCAATCATGTCCTCACAGTTATCAACTAGAGATGAATATGTCATGTGTTCTTTGTCAAGTGGATTTGCTTCTTCATTGAACTCTTCTACATTTTCTTCATCTTGACTCTCATAAAAGCTATCTTCCATGAACTCTTCTTTCTTATTAATTGTGTCACCATGGCATTGATCTGAAAACATAGGCGCTATTTGTTCATCTTCAGTTGCTTTATCACCAATGTATTCCTCATGAAGTGTATCTTCAAGAACATCCTCATCATTACAGTCCTCATCTAAGATATAAGATTGATCTTCCATATCATCATCATCTTCCAAATCTGAATAATTGTCATTGGAAATCTTAATTACACACATTTCTTTTGTTTGTTGCATTATTTGATCATCCATGATATCACTATTAGATTCATTGTTGATAGTGTCAATATTACTTGTCCTCTGCATGGCATCAATAAATTTATTTACTTGGTTAAAGGAATGTTGTTTTGATGACTCTGGCCAATAAACTAATTCAGGCTTCCATGCTCTTACAACTTGTGCAACAAACAGGGGTCTTGTAGGCTTATAATGAGAAGGTATTTGCATAAAGATATTTGTCATCCTGTTGTATAGAGATATTTTATCTTCTCCTTCATATCTCCTTATGTCAAGAAATGCATCAAAGGGGGAAATTCCACATTTTGATTCTATGATGGAGTCTTGGCTTTGAGTATGTACATACTCATCTTCTTCCTCCTCAAGCTGCTAATTTTGGCATGTATTTTCAAAAGAGTCCATATTTGTCTGCATTGATTGATCAATTTCTACATATTCACCAATGACATGATTGGCACCATCCTCATACCTCTTCTTATTAATGTTTCAATTAGCACATCTACTTGGTCAAAAGTGACTAATTTTACTGACTTAGGCCAATATACTTTCATGAACTGCCCAATAAACATGGATGTGTTGGGCCTATAATTAATAGGTATTTGTATACAGATTCTCACCATTTTGTTGAAGAGAGAGCGTCCAAATTCTCCATTATGTCTCCTTATACCATAAAATTATTTTAAAAGACTCTGACTTATCTTTTGAAGACGGATCGTAGGTTTCACATCAAGTGGAAATTGATGATAATAGATATAGGTTGGACTGTGGTGTGCCATAAAATTCTTTTAAAATACCATGACTTATCTTTTGAAGACGGATCGTGGGTTTCACATCAGGTGGAAATTGATGATAATGGATATAGGTTGGACTATGGTGTGTAGGGTATTGAGGTGGGTGGGCTGGGACAATGAGGCCTTTTACACTTCAAAGACAACCCATTTTAATTAAAAATTATATTGTTCCAAGTATTCTTCATCAAGTTTTTTCCAGAGTTTCCACCTACTTTTCCAAGAGTAGGAAAATGATTCTTTAGAAATTATTTTTGATTTTCCCCAGTGGAA
The DNA here is from genome assembly GCA_007258455.2 of Sequoia sempervirens. NCBI lineage: Eukaryota > Viridiplantae > Streptophyta > Pinopsida > Cupressales > Cupressaceae > Sequoia > Sequoia sempervirens. The sequence goes on along the minus strand of VDFB02285081.1, from coordinate 34,567 downwards.
TCTCCTCACTCTATATGTGAAATTTATATTGACTCTTTAAATGGAAAGGCTGGAACCAAATTTTCTGATGTTTGTCCCCAGCATAGTCGCCAATTTGTTAGCTCTCAAAAATGCAGGAAAAATACCTCAAGAGGTTGCCAAATTCTTGGTACGTTTTAGGGTAATAGATAAGGCCAGATGGTTTGAAACTATCTCTCTTTAGGTGTTCCCAAACCTAGGTGGGTATACCTGTGTGAATAAGGCATACTTAACGTTGTATGACTTGATTGACTTGATGGATCTATTATGATGGCACAAAGTGTGATAGATGAAAGCCTGCTAACTACTCCTATTGAAATGTGAGATGTGAATGTTTGAATAATATTTTATAAAATTCTAAAGTAGAATTGGTGTGACAAGTGCCTACTTCTATTGGGCTAATGGAGTCAATATTCGTATGATATGTGACTTATTTAATGGATACAATTTAAATTACTTGGCACTTTTGACTGTTCACACCTTCTGCAAATGTGCAAGAGTGCAATTATCAAGTTCTTCTTAGTGATCCAAATGTCCTTTTCCAAATTACTATGATTAATTAAAAGGATTTTATCATGTCTTGCAGGAACTAGTTAACTTAACCACACAAGAGAAGCAAGTGTCCTTTGGTAAATTGAAAATATCCTTGATATATCAATTTAAATAATCAATAAATGACAACCTTGGAGACAACCAGATAATATTTTCAAAGAAATTCAACAAACAACTGACACCATAATTGGATCACCAAATTTATGCATTCTTCTCCATTATATAATTTGAAAAGATTTTACAATGTACAACATGATATTTATTTCGGCAACAGTTCACCCTATCCAACTACCTAACCTATTTCTTTCAATTTTATCATTTTATTTCATCTCATATATATACATTATATTAAGGTTATGACTCTTCTCAACATTTGTCTAGTACAACTCTTCCTTTCGGTGCAACACTTCGAAAAAATAAAATATTTAATTAGTTGCCTTTTGGAAAATTAAATATTTTTAATCTTCATTAACTTTGTCTCTGTGAAAATCATTTTGCAATAAACTTTAATTCCTTTGTTGGCAATCTTCAATTTTTCACTCCAAAAAGTAATTACCCACCTTATAACTCCTTTGGTGAAAAATATTTTATCTAGTTTAATTGATCATTCCTTAGGGTAAATAATTACCTGTTATTTAATCTTTCCGATGAATTTATTCCCCCTTGTTGTATTTTCTCTCATTTAACTAATTGACTAAAACGATCAACTATTATTTAACTTCTCCGGTAGTAATGTAATTACCCATTTTACCATTTATTTTCCTTTTCATTTTTTTGGTGAAATATTTAACCCCCACATAAAAATGTAATTGTATTTTACACTATTGAGTGTAAAGCTTTATCATTCATGTTCCATCTCAAAAAATCCCATTTTATTTCATTTATCCATTCCATATTGCATTTTATCAAACGAAGATACTCAATAATGTTTTCTTCCTGTGTATTAAAGTATCAAAGTGACTTGAGGAGACTTTTATTTCTTCCATCGATCGTTATTTTCTTGCCGATGAAGTTTCCATCCATGTGACTTACATATTCGGTGTGACTTTGAAATTTTGCTCTGATCATTGTTCTCTCGCCGATATTCCTTTACCACGCCAACTTTAGGGTTTCCTGCTCTATTTCTCCAGTGAAGAATGGTAGTATTTCTTCTTGTTATGTCATTTTGGAAGAAGAAATTAATACTCTCCCATCAATTGTAGACGCTTGTTAATTTCTCATTTCCAAACATCCTCTCTTTTGGGATTTTCCAATACATATCAATTTTCTCTAGCATGGGAGCATCCATCTATTGGCTTTGGCCAAATAACCTTTCATCTGACATCTTCATTTATGAAGTGTCCTGCAACTCTGAGCTGAGAACTCTAACTCTAGTGTTATCTCCAACAATAGATGTATTCCTCCTGTGTGTTACATGCTCATTATCTTCGATACCCATCACTTGATTTTGCCACTACATGCTTAGGAGAATGCCTTAAAGGATCACTATTTTTCTCCAAATTCTCCATTCACAATTCATCATCCTTAGAGTATGTTATCTTTGCTATGTCCAATCTGACAACATTCACTCCTCCTACTTGATCATCTACTCTAGGTTGTGTCACCTTACTCCAATCTGGAGGTGACGCCTTTTAAACCCTAAAACACATTTCCATAATTAATTTATAGGAATGGGCATGATATACTCAATAGTAATGTGTAAGTCTCTATATGAGCATTCCTCTCTTCGGTTTTCCCTCATCAACACTTATTAAGTCTTCATAAGCTCCATGCAAGCCATACCACCATGCAAAACATTAGCTATAGTTTTTTTCTTTCAGAGAAATCAATTACTTCACCCATCGTTTCACTTTCCCATCAGATTCTATTGATGTTCTCTTGCATTCATTTTTATGGTTCTTACCAACATTAGAGGAAGGGATACAAATTTGCTTATGAGTGTTGATCTCTTGATTTCCAAATTCATGCATATTGACAAATTTGTTGTCCACCAACAAGTATTTCCTTGTTGCATCTCTAGCTAAGCTGCGTGGGTTACCTTCAACATTTAAAATACCATACGCCTTTGTATCAACTCAAGTATACCGTCTTTTACATAATGATAATAATAGGCAAAAGGAAAACAATGGAAACTTTCATTCATTTTGCATATGTAGCATTCATCAATATCAAAATCATATATATCATTCATTTCAAGAGTTGTAACCTCAGCTCATCCATTATTTGAGAATCTATGTTTGTTCTCAATGATTGAATTCTCTAAAAAAAAATTTGTCTCCTGATAGTAAATTTTATTCAAATCGCCTTCACTACAAGAAATCTTCTTGCATTTTGAATGCCATAGACTTCCCCCAAACAATTCACTTTGAATAGAAAACAAGTCAATTTTCCCATCGACATCTGAAATTCTTCAGCTTTCATTACATCATCACACATAAATTGTAAAGTTACAAGCCTTATAGATGGTATTATTGCATGGTACTCATTATCCATAATTTTTAGACTAGCTATCTTCTTCCCAAACCTTCCATTGGTGCCCTACATTAGAAGGCATTCTATAAACTAGCTAGGTTACTGTATATAAGAAGCCCCAATTCAATTTCCTTTTTATTTTGATTGTCACAAGTCTTGTGCCATGATTGTGATTGAAGAAACCATCTTTGATAATAGTGGCATCAATACCACTATCCTTCTTATACAAAGAAAGAATAACCCCTACGCATTTCATGTTCTAGCCCATTGAAATATGACTATCCACTAGAGGTGATTTTGAAGTAGTGTACTTGTCCATTTTATTTTGAGTTTGATAATTAAGCCCCTTTAGAATTTCATTTCCCTAGAAAATTAATTATTTTCCCCAAAATCTTCATCTTCATAAAAACTTTCTCTATTCCCACTTGTTGATGCAATCAAATCCAGGGCAAGATTATCAAATAGTCTAATTTTAGGACATCTTATTCCTCATAGTTATCTTATCAAGACTTGAAACGTTCCTAAATCTAAAGTGGGTAGTCCTCATGATTTGTTTTTTATTTCCCTCCTTGTGCAAAATGGGTCAAGTAGCCTTTACTATCATCTTGACAAAATGATCAAAGTTACCTCACAACCATGAAAATGCACTAGTGTGTTGATTTGTGATAGAGGAACATGTTTGCAGGAGGATTTGGCATGAAGTCATTAGATTTGGAAGATATTGATTTTCAAAGTAGCCCAATCAACCTATTCTGAAACTGTGCTTGTGAAAACCATCTAAAGCATGCCAATTTTCCATTTTGTAAAAATGTCAAATCACTTCCTGTGAAGTTGTATCTTGGGGATTGGTTCATTTTTTATTTATGAGCATATGTGCAAAGTGGCTTGTTACTAATATTCTTTTTTTGCAAAATATCAAGCCTCCAATTTGACCCTTTGTGACAATTTTCTAGAAATGCAGATGTGAAAACTATGCGAAAGCATTTTGCTTTTGGCTTTGTAAAAATACCAAACGATGCCCAAATGCCCCAAAAATTGGCATGGAGGTAGATTTTGGTGTAGAGAATGAAGAGCACCAATTGGTATGTCATAATATATTTTTAGATGCTTAATATTTTCCTTCAAACTAGGCCACTTTAATAGATTTCACTGTGCTGACAACAAATTTTCTAGAAAACCCTTCAACTTGTCTCTTCAAAACTTTGTTAAAAAGTCTGTATGAAGTTGAAAACTAGCATGCACACTCATATGTAGTAGATAAATAGGTCTACAAAATGATTTCACTTGAAATTGCACTGGTTTCATTTTGTGATTTTCAAAGTGAGCCATTTAAGAAAAAAATTCAACTCAGTTTTTGAGTGTTTTATTAAATTTTTGACATGGCACCTTCAAATTTTGCCAAAATTTGAAGGTTCCAACATGATCCAAGGCTGGAAAGAGCAAATGGTCTATGCCAAAAGAACAATAAATTAAGAATATCATCTCCAACCTTGAAGGGACCTTGTCTTTTCATTTGAAAATGCAATGCATAACAACGTATGACCAACTAATCCCCAAAGTGCTCAACATTGAGAGATCCCTTATAGCAAAAGGGGGACACCCAGATACCAAGACAATTGACTATCAACAAGTTACAATGACAAACCTTGCACATTGGCCAAGAAAAATAATATTATCAATGATGGTGTCATTGACGCCAAAGTTATTATTAGTTCCCTGAGGTAGACTACACAAAAAAAAACATACCACCAACCAAAAATCAATACCAAAAACAACCCACAAATCAACCCATCATCTCAAAAACAACCCAATAATGAAACTGTCAACAACATAAAAGATCAAGGGGGACCACCCGCAAAGAACATATATCCCCCTGAACAAAAATACACACCACTTGGGGAGCCAATCAAATTTTTCATGCAATAGTTGGTAGAAGTGAATCTCATCAAAATCCCTATTTATGAAAATTACAAAGAGGCTCAAGTTAAACTGCCATTGTATAATGAGGAGCACCTTTGCGACTTTAAAAAAATAAAGGGACACATGATATCCAATTGTATGAGACTCAAGAATCTGATACAAGATCTCATTGATGATAAGAACATAACCAATGAATAACCAACCAGGAATCAAGATCTCAAAATACACATGAATGTGATGTCAAACCATAATAAAGGAAACAACAATGGTAAAGGAAAGAGTTACAACAATGTGAACCATATCTATGACCATGCTGTTTCCTCTTTGGATGAATGGGTAATAGTTGTCAATATCAAAGGACCTAGAGATGATTGTGGAGTCAGCACACGTAGCAGAAAAAATTCCATCCTAGGATCTTCACCACCACCCAAAGCAGCTGTTGCTAATCCAAAATCAATCCCTAATAGTTACAATTTCCTAGAACAACTGAAATTGACTCCCATCCAAATCTCCATCATGGAGTTGCTAAAAATATCACTCACCCATAGGGAAATCTTAGAAAAGGAATTGGTCACATCCTTCATCACCACAGATCTTGATGCACACCAATTTCAAGCTATGATTAGACATAATAATATACCACATCTCCTCACATTCTCTAAGAATGATCTCCCAACCCAACCATCTCATAACTGTGCACTCCATCTTGAAGTCCTAGTCCACAAGAACAAAGTCAAACAAGTCTTGGTGGATGGAGGTGCGGGTTTGAATATTTGTACTCTACAGCTAATAAAGAATTTGGGATTCTCAAAAGATGTCATCAAAATAGGAAAATGTATCACTATCAAGGATTATGATGATCAAGAACAAGTGTCTCAAGGCACCATTGAACTCCCTATCCAAGTAGGGCCAACAATAATGGAGACTACTTGCTAGGTCCTTGACCTTGAAATATCCTATAATATCCTCCTAGGGTACCCATTGATTCATGTGATGCAAGCTTTCACATCCACTTTCCACCAATGTGTCAAATTCCCTTATCAAAACCAAGAATTCACGATCCATGGTGACCCCAAACCATTCTACTATTGCAAAAAATTTGGAGGCCAAGAATTATAAGATCCCCCAAGTCCCAAAAAATGATGAGGGACCCACATCCCCTTATGTTGACCCATCTACCTTAGCCTCCACTTCTAAGACAAAGACACCTTCCATTCAAAACATCCTAGATGTTAAGGTTATAATCCAAGATAATGGGTGTGGAGACTATAAAATGAAAAAGAGTTCCTTTGTGGTGGGAGAGTTACCTCAATCTCCTAGATCTCATAGGAAGCCATAGCCAATCAACACATCTCAAAAATTCAAAGAAAAACCTACCACCTTCAAAAAGTGGGGGGACCTAACCAAAGAGGTGGTAGACAAGAAAGATGTACCAAGTCTGTTATATCAAGATGAAAGACCCGTACTTGATCTTCACATGGAAGATGATAACAAAAGACTACAACTAATGTTTAATTGAGGCTACAACAAAAATGAGAAGCTCAAGAAAAATGGCAAGGGCCTATTATAACCTATCATTCCCAAGAAGCGCTTAAAGAATCTTGGCCTTGGATGTACCCCTATGAAGATAACCATTCATGGAACTAAATCTAGGTATTTGGAGATGCTATTTTCTCAGTTCAACCTTCTTTTTATATTCCCAAACATTTTGTAAGGCAGTGATCCTTTCTTATTTTGAGCAGTGAGCTCTAGATAGTGTGCCTGAATGCAAGTGCATTCCCTTTTGTTTATACTTTTAATAGGGTATAATATTGTGGATTAATCTCCACCGTGGTTTTTCCCCTAACAAGGTTTCCACATAAAAAACTTGGTGTTATGGCATTCTTTAATGTGTTTTCATGTTTCCTTCTATTTATATGTTGTGGATTCCATTAAAATTTAAATATTGTTGTTAGTTTAAGATATGATTTGAAATTCAAATATTATGGAACACTTATTCACCCCCCCTCTCAGTGTTCCTAGTGTCCAACAATTGGTATCAGATTAGGTTCCTCTTCTGAAGTTTAACAGCTTGAGGTGGATCTTGGATTACAATGGACACTGGTGGTTTTCAACATCAGGTCATGCTGCCACTTGATGATCTTCATCAAACTAAAGTAGAGGTCATAGAGTTAAAATATAATCTTGTAGCTACTAAAAAATTCATTCAATCACTAAAGGATAAATTAAATGAGTCAAGGGAAAAGAGGAAGTAACTATATGGATAGTTGAAGCAAAAAGAAAGAAAAGGCCCAAAATATTTTTATCTAAATCAAACCCTAAAAGAAATAACAGAAGAGTGTGAAAAGCTTGCTAAGGACAATGTTGCTCTAAAGCTTGAGATGGAATCTATGGAAATGAAGTTAACCAAAGAAATTGAAGAAAGAAGGAGGATAATTTGGCCCAGTCCTTGAAAGAAAATTCTGAGGAATGCATCAGAGTTAACAGTGGATTCATTCGGTTGGATATTGAACTACAACAATCCATAAACAATGAACAAGAGCTTGAGAGATAGATAGTTATTCTCATAGATGAGCTTGCTACTACAAATGAGTTTAAGGAGAAGTTTAGGATTAGTTATGCTAAGCTTGATGAGATAACTAAATGACAAAAGGATGCAAATGATAAGCAAGGTCTTGGCTATGTGATGAGAGCTTCATATCTGAATAAAAGGACCATGAAAGGAAAACTCAAAAGACCAAAGGCAGAAGATATCTAGTAAGGAAACCCAACACTCAAAAATTTAATAGATATTGTTTTTTTTGTAATAAATTTGGACATATAGCCTATCAGTGTAGAAGTAAGATAAATTCTGACACTCCATTTTCTGATCAATGTTTTAAATGCAAAAAGTTTGGTCATAAGTCATTAGAATGTAGAAGTATGTATGTCAGTATAAGGAACATTAAATGCTACAATTGTGGAAGATTTGGACATGTTTCTAATCAATGCAGATTAGGAGGAAATCAGTGGAATGGATGGTATAGACAAAAAATATGGTATGCTACAATTGTAACAAATTTGGTCACATTGCAAGATTTTGCAAGAACAAAAACATGGATAGGATAGGTTTGGTGTATCAAGGAAGAAATTCATAGAAAGGTGATAAAGGAAAAGGAAAAGAATTTGTGGAAGAGATAAGAGATCATATGAAGGAAACATGGGTAAAGAAGAGTGAATGTGATGAAAGTAATATGGCTATACTAGAAACTCCCTCTAGTAATTCATCTGGAAATTGATTTAAGGCCATTGGCCTAGGGGGAGTTTTCATGAAAATATTTTTTCCCCCGTGTGTAGTTGGTTCTAGATTGCATGAAGTTGTATGTAGTTGTGTTATTCATCTTCAAATGTATTAATGATCATTTGTTGAGTAGGATGAAATCTTGAAGGTCCATAGATGGATTCTACCCTTGCTATCTAATAGTGCAAAGTAACCAAATCTTCTAGGGAAAAGCATTTAATGCGATAAGGAAGTTAGGTGTGCAAAGTCATAAAAGGGAATTTGGAACCCTCATTTGTCACTGTGCGTCAAAGGAGAATAGTTTGAGAGACTTTTTCAACAAAATTTCAAAGGAGTGAAAGTCAATTCAGCAGAAAATTCCTAGGTATTTATGTTGATTGTCAATTTTGTACTTATTCAGTGATTGGGAGAACCCTGTTCGGTAAGAAAAATGAAGCAAATCAAAGGAACAGTAACTCTAGATGAATATAGCAGTTGAAAGTTTAGGGATGTAAGAAATTTGTTGTCTACCATCAAATTGAAGAAAATTGGAGGTGTGAAACACAAGAGTTTGGACATTTGGAATAAGTTTCCTTTTTTCATCAATGTGGAAGCGGTTCGGTTTATCTTGAATAAATTGGATGATGATATCCTTACTCTGGATAAAACCTATAAAATTTCTAAAGAAGTAATCAGAAATCTATCAAGATTATGCAATACTAGAGATGTCCTAGAAAATAAATCGATTCAAAATGTTGAAGTCAGAGCCCTAACTAGAGTAACAGGAGATCAAAGGGCGCTAGTAATTTCAACAATCAATGATCCATTGACAAGGTATGTTGCATATGGAATCTCTTACAAAATTTTCTTTAGAAATAGGGAAGGAGCAACCTTTGCAGGCATAGTCTACATTGTGCACAAAATGATAATGGAAGATAAAGACTTTGATCTATGTGGATTGTTGAAGGATCAATTGATGGAGAATGTGCAATCGATGAAGGATATAGATTACTCCTTTAGGTTTGGTACCCTAGTTATATGAATTATGATGTATTTCTTGAAATTATTACCTCATAATGATAATGTGATATGGAAAGAAAATATACCAGTTTGTAAGAAATTTTTTGAGCATTTCAACTGCTATGCCCTTAATATTAGTGTATATCAGGTTATGAATAGTTGACTTGTGGCTATCTTAACTCTCTATTAAGTCATATTATCATTAGTATATTGTTATTTAGTTGTTTAGGTAAGCCTAAGACCTATATAGGTGTGTCTAAGTCGGCCTAGGTGATATCCTAGGCATAAATAGGTATATATAGGAGGTTGTGAGTCTTGTTTCATCATCAGGTTGTGAAGTGTGTTCTCATTAGAGATATTTGGAGGTTTTCCTCCTCAAAGTGGCTTGTTATTCTCAGTTATTATCCAGAATTTGAAGCATATTTCATATCATATTCTTCTATTTTTCAAGTTATATCATGACAAGTGGTATAAGAGCATGATCTTGGCACCGTAGAGGTAAGGTTTTTATCAATTTTGGAGGCGATTTTGGGAAGAGCTTATATTTCATATTTTAGAGAATTTTTTTATAATTTTTAAAGGGCGTTTTAAGAACATATTAAAGAATCTGTAGTCCAGATTTCAGAATAATTGGAGTAGAATTAAGTGAATTATTGCAGAATTGGTGTTTCTACATAATGTTTTTGGAATCTGCATATCTCACACATCTTCTCGAATTGGAGTCTAATTTTTATTGGGTTTTTGAAGAAATACTAAATTAAATTATAGTAAAATTTTTAGAGAATTTAATTTTCATTTGTGTGATTTATTTCAAAATTAGTGGTTCCCATCATGACAGGGCCTGCTACAAGGGGCAAAAAGAATGTTGTCACTCTAGGGAAGACTCTTCATAAAGATGGGGTAACAATAGAGGATATTAATCCTAATGAGGAAATTAGTAAGGTTAAGGAAGAAATTTCCTCAATTAATATGGACATGTGTGACCTAAGAGGAGATATATCGAACATACGAAACATGTTAAGCACCTACATGGCTGAACCAAGAAAGGAGCTCTCAAGCGACCAAGGTGAAAATTCTAGGTCAGCTAACATTGACACAAGATTTAGTACTCCTATGGGATCTAGGAATTTATTTCCAAAGGTGGATATGCGCAAGTTTCATGGCAAGGATCCTCTAACATGAATAAATAAAATGGAGAATTTTTTTGAAGTACACCAAATCCCAAATGGACAAAAGGTCACAATGGCTTTCATATATGTAGAACCAGATCAATTCATTTGGTTTCATTGGCTTTGCACTCATCAAAGGAAAAAGGGGCTCACCATCTCATGGTCAATTTTTACGGAGGAACTCCAAGCACAATATAGCAATAGCGTGATAGACAACTTTAGCGAAGTGGCTAAACTTCAACAAATAGGATCAGTTAAGGATTATATTCAACAATTCCAAAATCTATCCTTAAGACTGGATATAATTACGGAGGAAAAATTGAATGATTTATTCTTGGGGGGTCTCAAGGATCACATTCAACATGAGGTACGCATGTTTAGGCCTAGCTCCATAAATGAGTCTTTTATCTTAGCACACAAGGTAGAGGATAAGTATTTGATTCCTAAGAAGCAAGGGGCTAATGTAACAAGAGAGAAAGGATATTCAATACAACCTACTAGGTTGACTCCACATAAAATTGAGGAGAAAAGAGAAAAATGGTTGTGTTTCAATTTTGATAGAAAATACAGTTGAGGACATAAATGTAGTGAAAAGAAATTGTTCTTTATTGAAGGTCCAAGTGAGGAAGAAGAGGAGGAACCCATACTAGAGGATGAAAGGGAGTCAAATGAGAAATCACATGAGTCTCAACCAATCATTTATTTCCATGCACTCTCATGTTTCAATGCTCCACAAACTCTAAAGGTGGTGGGGTTCTTAAAGAAGCAGAAGGTAATAGTGTTGATCGACTTAGGTAGTACTCATAATTTCATCAACAAAAAGTTAGCTACTCATCTAAATTGTTTTATATATCCAACTCCAGAGTTTCAAGTTTTGATTACAGATGGTGGTATAGTTAGTTGTTCAGGAAAGTTTCATAGCATTAAATTATCCATGAGAGATTATCAACTTGATACCCCAATGCATGTGATATCCATGGTTGTAGCAGATATTGTTTTGGAAGTACAATGGCTTACTACATTGGGAACAATTGAGATGAAATTCCAAGAGCTATTCATGAGATTTCAATCAAAAGGAAGGGTAATAGAGCTAAGGGGATTGAAGAAAAAATCTCCACAAATGGTAAGCTCTCATCAAATACAAAATTTTCTTAAGAAAGGAGTTGATGGATTTGTGGCCCGGTTATGTTCATTAGAAGTCTCTCAATATAATGATCCTACTCATCCAGATTTGCAAGCTATAATTGATCGTCACTCAGTTATTCTTGGAGATATGCCTAAAGGACTTCCTCCTAAGAGGTATCATGATCATGCCATACAGTTAGTTCCAGGTAGCCAACCACCAAACATCAGGCCTTACAGGTATCCACACATACAAAAGAGTGAGATAGAAAAAATTGTTGAGGAGATCCTAGAGACGGGAATTATCAGGCATAGCCAAAGTCCTTACTCCTCACCTATGGTGATGGTACGTAAGAAGGATGATACTTGGCGCATGTGTCCATATTATAGAGTTCTCAACATGTACACCATTAAAGATAAGTTTCCTATTCAAGTCATTGATGATTTGCTAGATGAATTGAATGGAGCTATGTATTTTACCAAGTTAGATCTTAGATCTGGTTATCACCAAATTCGGATTAAGGAGGAAGATATTTGTAAGACAAAATTTCAGACACATGAGGGTCATTATTAATTTTTGGTGATGCCATTTGGTCTTACCAATGCTCCATCTACATTCCAAAGTTTGATGAATTCCATTTTTAAGAAGTTCTTGAGAAAATTTGTGTTAGTATTCTTTGATGATATATTGATTTATAGCAAGACTTGGGAAGAACATTTGCAACATGTGGATCAAGCATTACAAATACTTGAAGATCATAAACTCTATGCTAAGCCATCCAAGTGTGCTTTTTGTCTTAAGGAGTTGGAGTATTTGGGACACATAGTTTCTCATGAAGGAGTAAAGGTGCACCCTAACAAAATTAAGGCTATCATGGAATGGCCTATTCCAAAAATCATTGAGAAACTGAGGGGTTTCTTGGGATTGATAGGGTACTATAGAATATTTCTGAAGAATTATGGTCATATATCAGCACCTCTCACCACTCTATTGAAGAAGGATTATTTTCATTGGAACGAGTCTGCCAATACAACATTTGAGAGATTGAAGGAGGCTATGTGTACAACTCCAGTGCTTGCCACTCCTAACTTCACCAAGGAATTCATTGTCAAATGTGATGCTTCTGGAAATGGGATAGGAGCAATGCTCATGCAAGAAGTTCAACCAATTTCTTTTGAGAGTCATCAATTAAAGGGTAAGAATCAACTAAAACCTATTTATGAGAAGGAAATGCAAGCAATCCTCCATGTAGTTAAACAATGGAGGCCTTATCTATTGGGTAGACACTTCAAGGTTAAGAGAGATCATGATAGCCTAAAATATTTTTTGGAACAAAGACTATCTTCTGAAGAGCAACAAAAATGGGTCACTAAGATGTTAGGATATGACTTTGAGATTGTATATAAGAAAAGGAAAGAAAATATTGTAGTAGATGCACTTTCAAGGAAGGATGAGAAAGATGAAGCCTTGTTGTGTTCCCTTTCAATATTACAAGAAAATTGTGTGGAGGAAGCCAAAGTAGAGTGGAAAAATGATGTTGAGACAAGTAATCTCATCGAACAATTAAAAAGTGATCGTAGTAGTTCAGATAAGTTTTGTTGGAAAGGAGATACTCTTTGGCATAAAGAGTGTTTGTATCTCTGCAAGAATTCCACTCTTAAACACAAGATTCTCATAGAGTTGCATGAGTCTCCAGTGGGTGGTCATTCAAGATTTTTGAAGACATATCATCGAGTCAAGCAATATTTTTTTTTGGAAGGGCTAAAAGGTGATGTTCAAAAATTTGTGGCTTAATGTTTGGTTTGTCAAAGGAATAAAGGGAAGAAAATTAGGACACCAAGTCTCTTGCAACCCTTATCTATTCCTAGACAACATTGGAAGAGACCATGGATCTCTCATCATAGGGTTTCCCAAATTCCAGTAAAACGCTTCATAATGTCATCATGGTAGTGAAGTTGGATCGCTTCACTAACATGCACATTTCATTGCATTATCATATCCTTTACAACAAGGTAGTGGAAAAAGCTTTTTCGAGAATATCCAAAAGCTACATTGGTACACCTAAGGTTATTATTAGTGATCGTGGATCCTATCTTCACTAGTCACTTTTGGAAAGATTTATTCTGATGTTTGGGTACTCAATTGGCTCATAGCTCTCATACCACCCTCAATCATATGGGAAAATTGAGGTTGTTAGTAAGTGTTTGGAAGGATATCTACATTGTTTCACTTCAAAGAAACAGTCTCAATGAGTAAATTGGCTACCACTTGTAGAATGGTGGTATAACACT